>APFE031135248.1:0-18624 GCA_000404065.3 Pinus taeda
GCATACCTTCCAACTCAAACTAAAGGAGCTAAAAGGGAGGATAAAAAAGTGGAATAAGGAAGAATTTGGAAACATTATCGAGGAGAAACAAAAACTGGAAGAAGAAATGGAAGCGCTGCAGCAAAGGATAATAAATGAAGGACGAACAGAGGAAAGTAGCGAAAAAGAAGGAATAATATTAGGAAAACTGGAAGAGAGGAGAAAGCAGGAAGAAGTCTTATGGAGGCAGAAGTCCAGAATAAAATGGCTCAGGGAAGGGGAGAGGAACACCCGATTTTTTCACCAAGCAATGGTTCACCATTGACAGAGGAACAGAATATTTTCTATCAAAAACGAGGATGGAGAGAGGATTGTTGAACAGGAAGGGATTGAAAAAGTGTTGATGGATTATCACAAAGGAATACTGACTGAATCCCAATTGGATAGATCTGAAGCGATTAGGAAAGTCTGTATAGCCATCCCTAGGATGGTAACTGAAGACCAAAATAGAGCCTTAATGAGAGCGGCTAGTCTGGAAGAGGTGGAGGAAGTGGTGATGAGCATGAAGAAAGGAACAGCCCCTGGTCCGGACGGCTTTACGGTTGATTTCTATCAAGCGGGTTGGCATTTTATGGGAAAGGAAATTCTAGAATTGATAGAAGAATCCCGAATGAATCAAAAGGTATGGCCTGCTCTTAATTCTACTTTTTTCACCTTGATCCCTAAAAATGATAAATCAGAGGATGCTAAGGGTTTTAGACCCATTGCCCTCTGCAATGTGATTTACAAAATAATCTCCTCTCTAATGGCTAAAAGGCTGAAACCTCTGTTAGAGAATCTGATATCCCCTGAACAAATTGGCTTCATGGAAGGACGACAAATTCTAGATGGGTTAGTGGTTACTCAAGAAGTAATCCACTCTATGAAAACTAAGAAACAAAAAGGAATGATGATAAAACTAGATTTGTCAAAAGCTTATGATAGAATTAATTGGCAATACTTAGAAGAAATTTTGGGAAGCTTCGGGTTTAGCAACAGATGGATAAAGTGGGTTCTCAGTTTTATATCAACCCCCAATTTCTCAATATTAGTTAATGGAACTCCCTCGAAAACCTTTAAGGCTTCCAGAGGAATAAGACAAGGCGATCCCATATCTCCTTTCCTGTTTATTCTTGCTGCAGAAGGCTTGGGTAGGTATCTTAAGCAAGAGAGAATAACTGACAACATCAAAGGGCTAAGGTTGTGGGGTAATGAACTGCCAATAACTCATCAATAATTTGTTGATGACATTATGCTGTTTGGGGAACCAACTGTAAAGGAAGTGAGAAATCTGAAAAAGGCTCTAGACTTATTTGCGGAGGCTTCTGGGATGGAAATTAACAAGGAAAAATCCTGCACCTTTATATTTAATACGGTGGAGACAGTTAAAAGACACCTGACCAGGATGCTAGGCTTCAAGCAAGGGAACTCCCAACGAAATATTTGGGAAATGTACTGGACTATAGTTCTAAGAGATTGAAGAATTGGTAGGGAATCCTAGAGAAATTAAAAAATAGAGTGGCTAACTGGACTTTCAGAACCTTAAATATCGCTGGAAGGATTGTCCTGGTTAAATCTGTATTACAAGCAATCCCCATATATCCTCTCTCGATTATGGCAGTACCTCAAGGGGTTTGTACCAAGATCAGAGAAATTCTGAGGAAGTTCATTTGGGGAGGTTCATCCCAACAGAAGAAGTGGGCATTAGTCTCCTGGAAGCATCTAACAAAATGTAAGGAGGAGGGAGGATTGGGCCTACGAGATCCGGGTAAACTCAATAAAATTCTCGGTGCAAAACTCTGGCGGCGATGGATGAGAGGGGGTAACGACTTATGGAAGAAATTATGGAGACACAAGTACAATATGCCAGATTCTACGGAGGCTATCTACCGCATGCAGGAAACCCAAAAGGGATCGACAATTTGGGAGTTAGCTAGCCAAAATCGAGACATAGTAGGAAAAAATGTTTTCTGGGAAATTAGAGGTGGAGGGGAAGCCAAATTCTGGGATGAGAACTGGCATCAAAGGGAGAAAATGAGCAGCATCCAAAGAATCCAGAACATACAAAACAAAATAGGTGATAACCACATATACGTCAAGGATTATTGGAATGAAAATGAATTGGATGGGATATGGCGGAAATGGACACCACTGGAGGATTGGGGCATAGAGACAGATCAGGAACAACAATAGGCTTTTATAAAAGAAGTTGAATCCAGGAAAGTGAAGGCGAGAACAGGGAAGGATATCATTAGATGGGGGAAATCAACGAAGGGATCCTTCACAGTCAAAGAGGCATACTATCTGGCAGATCAACGGGAAGTCACTAAAAGAAATCAAGACTGGAAAGGTATTTGGGGTAAAAACTGGTGGCCAAAAATTACCATTTTCGCGTGGTTGGTAGCCAAACATAAGATCCTGACATGGGATAAGCTTCAAAAGAAAGGCTTCAGTGGGCGTTCGAGATGTTATTTATGCAACAGAGAAACAGAAACGCAAGAACATCTATTAATCAATTGTGGATATGCCAGGAATTTATGGAGGGAAGTAGGGAGGTTATTCCGCAAACCTGAAAAGTATCTGAAGGAAACAAATGAAGTGATTTTCCTGTGGCAGAAAGAGAAATTTCAATGTAGAGTTGTTCGGAGAGCCTGGGATCTCATAGCAGGTTTTGTTCTTTGGATGGTGTGGAAAGAACGAAATCGCAGAATTTTCCAAAACAAAGTTAAGGATTCGGAAAAAATATGGAAAATGGTAGTGAACCTAACTAGAGAAACAATCTTGGTCGAAAAGTGGGATATGGAAGACTGGAAAACGGATCAGGGGGAGGAGCAAATTCTCAAAAATCTAAATCTAAAATATGAAATGGTCCATAATAAACAATCGGAGAGGATTAATGCAAGACATCAGAGCCATGACAAGTTCGTATACCCCAAAGACAATTTTATAAAATTAAACTTCGACGGGGCGTCGAAGGGGAACCCAGGTAATGCTGGATTCGGAGGAATCTTCCGCGATAACCAGGGAAACACCAGGTGGATCTATGCAGAGTGGGGTGGAGAGATGACAAACAATGAGGCTGAGTTATGGGCAGTTCACCAAGGGTTGAGAATTGCGATTCGCAATGGCTACAGAAATTTGGAGATTGAGGGAGACTCTCAGATGGCAATTGAAATCTTAAAAAAGCTAAACAACGAAAAGAATTGGGAGAAGGTTACCAACAGTTGGCAAATGGCTGGGATCATCCAAGAGATAGCGGAATTGTTGAAAGGAGTTGAATACAAGATTTTTAATCATGTAAAAAGGAATGGAAACCGAGTGGCAGATTTCCTTGCGAACTGGGGTTGCAAAGGTCGAGATGGCAAGGTCGACAACCAGTGGAGGACGGTACGACCCAACGGAGAATGGGAGGAGCTGGCCAATATAATCAATAATGACCATGACCAAGCATCTAAGGAAAATAATGAATAGGTTACACACGCGAATCTTAGTATTCGTGCGACAGACAGGTGATATGGAGAAATAGGCTCAGGCATTTAATGATTGTCAAAAATGGCTTAGGGAAGATATCATAGATCACCATGCGGGAATAAAACCGGAATGTGCGAAAACAGAAAGGAAAAATCAACCTTACAGCAATCCAATCAAAGCTAAGAATCGGCGAAGAGGAAGAAAGGATATGTCAGAGTCCATAAATGGCAATCAAACAAACAGGACAGTTGATAGGAAAGGAGAAGGCTGAATTAACAGATGGCAGCGAAAGGATAAGCGGATAGGTAGGAGGAGCGGGGCTGGAAGATCTATAAAGGCTTGGCAGCAAGGGACTCGGCAGCAGAAGAAAGCCATTGAAACCCACAGAGGGATAGGAGGAGCAGAGATGGCGAGCAGTTCCAGAGAGAAGCTAAACCAATTCCCGACGAAGTATACTATGGAGACCAGGAAGCGAGCCAGGATTGCCGAAGAAATGGAGGCTGAGCGCGGCAGAGAAAGAGACAGGAAAGGCAAAGAGGTTATGAAAGAGGAGAAAGTGGAAGAGATATACGAGATCTTCAACGAATCTGAGGAGGATGCAGACAGACAAACAACTGGCGGGCGAAGCAGAAGCGAAGATGAATGGGAGTAGCAGCAAATCAGTGATGATCAGCGGAGCCGGCGAGGAGGAAGGGTTAAGCACAGAGGTCGTCAGCGGGAAAATAGGCAAGCGGAAAGCGAGCTAGAACCCAGCAATTGGAGAGGTAGCAGAGCGAACAGAGCCCGAGGAGTAAGGGGAGGAAGACGCGAACAGAGGAGGAGACCAGGAAGAAGGATGAGACAGACGATGGAGAAGAAAGTCCAGCAAGCTGAGAGGGTTTATACTCAGAATACATGCCCCAGAATTAGGAGAATTATTCAGAACATTGAGGAGGAAGCCATTCAAGCTCAGTCGGATTCTGAGATGGAAGACTGGGAATTTCTTATCCATGACCCTGGTAACACTAGAGGCAGAATGTCAATGTTTAAACAGTCCCTCCATATCTACTGGGTAATGAAGAGGTTATTGGCTAAGGCCCTGGAGCAAGCAGCAACTGAGATGGCAGAATTGGCGCAGGGAGTCCCAAATTTGAGGAGGGAGCTTCATATTATTCAGATCACCTTGGAGATGCAGGAGAAAAAGCTGGACGAGATTCAGCAGATGCTAAAAGAAGGATAGCAACATGGCAACAAGGAGAATACCCAGTGTCCAGAGGCAACAGCTGAGTAATTTTAGTTATGTTTTCCTTTTGATGAATATGCATAATATAGATAAAGTAGGCAAGGTTCAAAGTTTAGAGATAGATAGCAGTTATATGCATGCCAGTAGAATCAGAAACTTGAAAGACTGTCTAGTGTATTTAGCTTGGATAAACAGACTATGGTCCTTTTATTTTTGGTCGGCGGTTAAGAACTTCAGGTGGCTGAAACACTCGGTTTCCCCATGTGGGCGAGTGGAAGGCATCACCCATTTTGATGTACATTTTTGATTTGAAGAAATAGAAAAAAAGAGTAACACCTTTGCCTACAAAAAAAAAATGATGTGGTTTAATAATACAAAAGTTAGGGAGATGTTGCAATGTATCATATACTAAGTAATTATGGTTTACTAACTTATTTTATATTACGAATCATATGAGAATAATGTGATGTTCAATAATTATTTATAATGAAAATAGTATTAAGTAAATTTTTAACTCACTATAAGAAGAATGAAAATGGATTTTATGAAATATATGTTTAGTATATAATTAATCTAGCCTATTATTGATTTGACATTTTTTTTCATTTTATCTATTAAATAGAATATTGTGATATTCAATGGATAAAATAAAAAATATAAGTAAATTATTAACTTAATATATGGTGTAGAAATATAGCATTAATTTTTTTTTAATTTTAAGTATATTTATTTAAAATTTATATAATCAATTTTTTTAATATAAATATTTTAATTATTGAAAATTATATATTTTTTTATATAATATAATAAATAATAAAGATTGTATTTTTGTCTTATAAATATATAGATTTAATTTTTCAATTATTGAATTTCTAATAATTTTGATGGTCGAGAATTAAGTTACTAATTTTAATAAGTTTTTTCTTGTAACTTATTGTGATATAATGTGTATTATTTAATTTTTTTATATTTATTTAATATAGATTGATTTAAGAGTATAATAAAGTTTTTTTGTTTGATAGGAGTCTAACATATTAATTTATAAGATTTGAATTTAGGTGGATAGGATAGCAATTATTTTGTCCAACCACCTAAGCTAAACTCAATTACTATATTTTAATTTATATTATTTTAATGTAGAAATTTTTTGACCCTTGCTCTTAATATTGATATTTTTAATTACACAAGCTAGGTTGTTTGCTCACTAGTTTGTGACATCTTATTTTAATGCTTTGACCAAAAGTGTGTCTTCAAATAAGGGAGTTAGAGACGAAATTTGGAGAAGAAAGAAAGTCTTATTCAAAATTGCTTGAAGACTTAGATGGGTGGGTTCTAGACCCTAGACACTCAAGAGGCAAAAAGAAATAGTACCTCAACTCAATGGCTCTTCATTAGCAAATGAAGGCACTATTGGGTTTGGTCCTTAGAGACAAACAAGTTGAAAAATACATCTTCGCATCTCTGGAAGATGTTAAGAGGATGTTGTGGAATTTGTGTTTCTATGTACATGGGATTGATGCCCTCCTAATTCACATAGAGAGCCATGTTCATTGTGAGTAAGATGGAGGAGACCTTGGAGGTCCTTCTAGCTCAAGTGTGAGTGCTATGACAAATGTATCTTTGTCAGATGGAGACCAATGAAAGTGGGTAGAGAGAGCGGCAGGCAGCAGGGGGGGGTTGGTCTACTCCCTCATTCTTCAGCCTAGTGATCTAGTTTGGTCGTGCATGGGAAACTCTTTCTTGGGATTACAGTGACATATAGAGTCGCCACCCAATTTTTTTGTTGTTGTGGCATCTTCCATTAGATAGTGTTTATGATTTGGTGAGTCTTGTGCATTTCCTATAGCAAAGGCATATGGAAATGGTGTTTGACTCTTGCATGTTGAAATTGGAGTTCTCTTTGGAGCATTCACCCTAGAGGTTCGTCTCCCATTGTTTTGTAAGTGGGAAATTGAAGATGAACACAGAGGTTGCATGTCAGGTGTCTATCATGGTCCTATGACTATAGTATCTCTCAATGATGTTTGGTCTAAAAATATAGAAGCCCAAGAGAGCAAACTTTAGTTAATTTTAGTATGCATGTAATTAGTTTTGAATTTGGTATATGCTATAGAAATAGAGAATTTCCATTGGATCGTATTAGTATATGTATTTCAACTTCCTTAATTAATACAAAACTTATATATATTATATATATTATATATATATAATATATATATATATATATCAACAATATATATCACAATCTAATTTATTTTAATTTTTATTCATTTAATTTTTTATTTATTATATATAAGATTTCTAAATTTATATCATATATATTTAAATTTCTATTTTAAATAAATTTAAATTCATTTATTAAAACATAATTTTATATTCTATTTAAATTTAGTCTGCTAATTCTACAAGTCAGTGTCATGTGTAACATATCAAAGTTGAAATTTTGGTCATGTCTACCAAAATAAAAATTAAATAAATAAATAAATAACTATACAAAACATTTAAATAATGTCGGGCTCATAGAAAAAATTACACATAAAAAAATTGGATCCCTCTCAAGTCATATTAAATCCATATTTATTTTACATACAATTTGGTTTATCGATCAAATTAATTGTATCAATCAAATGGAGATGCGGAGTGGACTACGACCTTTGTGGGATTGAGGAGTTTATTTGGGGCATAACACTTGTCATATGCCAATCTTTGGTGGATGTAATTTTCTTTTCAGTTTATATGCTAATCAGGAATTATAATTTTTTTTCCAGGAAGAATAAAACGTTGTATTTATATATATAAGTATAAACCAATACATCTATCCAGGAGCATATTACATCTATACATATCATCATATAGATCTTTCATCTAGCTTGTAACATTCTAATATATCCCAATACAATATCAAACAAGTTACATTAATGAAAAAGTATTCAGCTATCCTATATAATAAAAAATGTATACTTCATCGGTTGTTCATTTAGTGATCCCATATAGAAAATCTTTTGTTCCAAAAGACATAAAGAACAAAACAACATAAAGACCATGCCAGAACACCATCTATCAAAATAAAAGAGGCATATCATAGTTATCCTATCCAAGGAGGGGTAAAATCCCCACATCCAAAATATTGTTTCCCAGTGTTATCTCTATATGCATCCCATTCAATGCATCCATTAATCACATCTTTGACAGCTTGTTTGCATTTTCGCTGTATTCCCTCCCAATGCACTGAATGGAGTAGTTACTAAAGGAGCCCCATATATTCCCAATACGTTTGAGCCATCCCTATAGGTGAAGTTGAATGATATTGTTTTTACCCTATATGTGTTCAATGATAGCCAATGAGTCCCCAAATATATGGATAATAGAGATGTCCAAATATGAAGTGAAGAACAGAAGCCCCATAATGCGATAAATTTAGCCTTCATATTTGTACCTCGGCCAACACCCCAGTGTACCCAGAATTCTTGTTCCTCTGATATTCTGACCCAAAAACCACATCCAGAGACATCCCTTTGTGCAGCATCATTGAAAAAAGCCGTCAGATATATATCCCCATGACAGGGCTTCTTAGAAATAATATGTGTTGTGCTTTTTTTTGTTATCCATAGATAAATCCCTTATCTATGTTGTATGTTCTCTGAAATTTTCAAATATAATCTTGTTACACCATCTCCATAGTTCCGAAAAGAAAGTTAATAGAATAATCCACCATCTTATATTTTATTTGCTACACCAACATTAACATTTGAGTGGGAAATCAATATACTACACAATATAGCACCAAATCTTCATAGAAATCAGAAATACGAAGAATAAATATATATTATTTTCCATCGCACCAAATCTTCATAGAAATCAGAAATACGAAGAATAAATATATATTATTTTCCATCACCGTTACAACATGGGACCGTTACAACATGTGAATTTTATGATCCAATTCCGATCCCTCTAAATATCAAATAACCAATTTATATGTCAATCTCAATGTCTGTATTATGAGATGATATTGTGAAGGAAAGGTCCATCTCAATGTCCCTAAAATGTTATAGGTTGAATCTTAATGTCTGTACTATGAGATGATATTGTGAAGGAAAGGTCCATCCCAATGTCTGTAGCATGAAATCATATCGTCAAAGAAAAATCCAATGCCTGTTCCGAAGAAGTGTTTCTTCATGTCTCTTAAGCTACGCCTTTGTATGGCTGCGAAGCCATCAAGAATGGAGATTCTAAAAGATAACAATTGCTATGAGGAGTGGTTATCAAATAATAAATGCTACTATGAGTGGTTACAATTGTATATCTAAGTCCAAATTTTTTCTCAATAATAAATGCTACTATGAGTGGTTACAATTGTATATCTAAGTCCAAATTTTTTCTCAATATAGTAACTAAAGTTGCATTTGGGAAAAAAATAAATTAAATTTTAATTTCAATTTTATCATTTTTCTGTAGAGTTTTCAAGATCAAGATCATGGTAGGTATCAAGATCAGGGTAGGTATTAATTGTTTATGTAATAAAAGTTATAAAAGTTAAATAGTTGATTTTATTCGCAAATAGTAGAATTCTCAAATTTTCCAAAATCAACCATTTATATAAAAATATGTATGGTGGGATACTTTATTTTTTGTTATTTAAATTAGAATTATGATTTAAAAAAAGGAAAGTTTGCATAAAAAATTATAATTTATATTGTTTAATGCTAAATTAATAATGGGCAATAAGAAAATCAAATCTTATAGCTTTAATTCGGCAAAAACTAATAAATTAAGATGTAAAGTGGATTAATTTATTGTTTGCTTAGACACACACTTGCATAAATTTTGGTGGGTAGTAACCGCAAGTGTACACATTCACAATTTAACTCCTACATAAGTACCAAGGAAAACATAAATAATCGTGGGAAGTAACTCCTCATAAATATATTTATTTACATATTGTTCTTATAAGTCTTTTATGCAAAGACTTGTTTAAATTATGGTAAAAGTAAGTGACCGTAAATAACATATTTACCTTAGTATGAACTATTTTCAAGGATTTATTGCGACCTTTTTCATAAATGATGACATAAATATGTAACGCAATTATCCACATGGCATTGAAAAATAAATATTTATTTTTCAAAGTTAAACATTATAAGTTGCATTAGTCATCTCTAACTAATAATAGTCAATAAGAAAATCTATTACTAGCTTCTTGCATTGCTAGAGATTGACACCATATCCACAATAAGATCACCAACAATCATATAACAACAACATGCACAATCAAATACCCCAACTAATCATGTCTATGAATTCGTGATTTTGATCAATATTTTTAAAGCAAACCACAATATAACTATCACTAAGTATAATTTTGATTGGATCTTGTTTAATAGCATAGTTCTACACATGTAATAGAAGTATTGTCTAATTTTATACTTGTTTGTGGCAATGTATTGATTGCAATTGATTTGTGTTTCGATCTTTTTTATTTTCAATTTAATTCAACAAAATGTAGATGTGGTATTGATAAGCTATAATATTGATTTATGATAACAAAAATTATTTATAAATAAAATATTTAATAAATAAAGTAGTGTAAATTTATATATATTTTATATAAGTTTAACTCATATTATGTCATTTTATAATTAAATAATAATTTAAAACATTTTGTTAATTTTTTTTTGACAATGTGATACATATCATGAGGTAAGTGTCTTGACGCTTATAATTTAGGCAGATTTTTAATCTACAAATAGTTATCGTTGCAATACCATGGGCCAATACTTTGGCTTATGAATATCACACATCCAAAAAAACATAACTTCTTTCATATGGCATTTGTTCATATCTCATTTTTTTAAATTAATCAATTTTGAGATAAATCTCAACCTTTGATTTATGAATACTATTAAGAATATTTCATAATATTCCATAGAGTTTTGGTTTATTATAAAACTCGTAAAATTTTAGATAGATGGTGAATGAATACAATGTTAGTTAATCTCTCTAATATATTGATTGCAAATTAATTTTATTATAATAAAAAATCATAAAACAAATTATTTTTAAATATTTATGAATCAATATTCACTGGGACTTGAATAGACAATGATTGAGTGCTCTCTTAAAGCAGTCCTTGATGTGAAGTTACTAGTTCAATTCCACGCCTTGATCAAAGTGATATGTTAAACATGATATAAATGTAGTCTTACCGAAATTACAAAAAAAAATAAAATTTTATGAATCAATAAATTATTACTCTATTATTAAATTTTATATAAATTTATGATTAAAATATTTTTTTTAAATAAATGTTAAAATATTTTATTTACAATTTTCCCAAATTTTTAATATATTGTTTTGAATTTGTTATTTTCCAACTTCATATTAAAAAATTAAACATCTCATAAAAAAATATTTTTAATAATAACTTTTTTATTAAAATATATTATTTAAAATAAATACTAAAATATTTTATTTATAAATAATTTTTAACATTATATATTAATTTGCTTAATTTCATATTAAATATAGAAAAAAAATTACACCAATATTTAAAATTTTTATTAGAATCCAAAGTGAAATTTCTTAAAATTTCAGTCCATACAAATATTTTTTATTTTTCCGGTTGTATAATCATATTCAAGCTACACATGAGGTTTGACTGGCAGTTTTACAAATGTCAAATATATGTGTCATATACACCGCAAAAACAAGACGTGCCACCATCCACATCAGAATCAACTTGTCATATACACCGCCAAAAAAAACATAACGTGTCGCTATCCACATCACAATCAACTTTCCACCCGAGACAGTCGCCCGCAACCGTTCATATTATAATTGCTTGCGACCATTCACATTGCGAGAAATTGCTCACACACAAGACACACATATTTATATGTGTGGATGCACTTAGTGAAAATATATCGAGGGAGGAAGAAACCATGGAGTCAGTGCTTGGTTTGCTGCATATCGCTTTCGCTAACGTGAGGTTGAGGCTCGGCCAAGCGCCGAGTCTGATCATCCTAGCGCTGGCGATCGGTCTAATCTGTGTGGTGAAAGAGAGCCTGAGAAAACGGTTTCGGCTTCCCCCGGGTCCGTCTGGATGGCCTGTCATCGGCAGCCTCCCACTTCTGGGCAAGATGCCCCATCACTCGCTCTATCAACTTTCCAAACAATACGGTCCGCTTATGTATATGAAGCTCGGGACAACCGACACGGTAGTCGTTTCTTCCCCAAAGATAGCGGAGGCGTTCCTAAAAACTAACGACCTCAACTTCTCCAGCCGGTCGGGCAACACAGCCGCCAAATATATCGGCTACGACGCCAACGGCCTGGTCTGGGGTCCCTACGGCCCCCACTGGAGAATGCTGCGCAAGGTCTGTACTATTCATCTCTTTGCCGGCAAGGCCCTGGAGGTTCTGCAGCCTCCCGTGCGGGAAGCGGAGGTCGGGATGCTGCTGAAGTCGATTATTGAACACGAGCGACAAGGGAAGGCTGTGAACCTTGGGGAGCTGCTCAACATCTGCACTGCCAATGTTCTCGGGCAGATTATGTTGAGCAAGCGTGTCTTCGAAGCCCAGGGGGCGCAGGCCAGTGAGTTCAGGGAAATGGTGGTGGAGCAAATGAAATTGTCGGGGATGTTTATTATTGGGGACTATGTGCCGTCTTTGGCTTGGCTGGATCTGCAGGGCGTGAAGACCAAGATGAAGAAGCTGCACAAGAGGTACGACCAGTTCTTCACCAAGATGATAAAGGAGCATCAGACAGGTTCGATTAATGGAGGAGGAAAGGGCGATTTTCTTAGTGTGCTCTGGGCTCTCAGAAATGATGCGGATGGTGAAGGAGGGAAGCTTACAAATACAGATATTAAGGGGCTTTTGCTGGTGAGTCTTATTAAATTTGATTTAATTGAACTGAACGATAAATGCTCCAATTCTGTTTTGATTTCTCATATTTTAATGTTTTCCTCAGCGTTTCTGCTGAGATTTTGGCAGCACATGCTTCTTTCCTTTCTATTATTTACCTCTATGTTTTCTTATATATTCTTCTGAGACTTCGCCACATCTCATGTTTTTGCTGGTGTTTTCTTCAGTGTTCTTGAGCCTTTATATGATCTTTGATATAGTAAATTAAAAGGATAATAATCGTTTCATTGCAATTTTCATTAGCCAAAGTGCATTTAGAATTCATGTGGATGTGTCCAGAGAGTTGGAGGATAAGAGGGGGAGAAAATAGAGAGGGGAGAGGAGTGATGAGGGGGAGAGAGTGACATGGGAGTTTTTGGTGTTTTTTTTTTCATTCTTGATTTTTTATATAATCTTTGATATAATAAATTAAAATGATAATAATGGTTTTATTGCAATTTTCTTTAGCCAAAGTGTCTTTAGAATTCATGGAAATGTGTAGAGAGTTGGAGGGTAAGAGGGTTAGAGAGGAGAACATAAAGATGGAGATGGAGGGAGAGATGGAGAGGGAGAAAAGAGGAGGGAAAATAGAGAGGGAGAGAAAAGAGAGAGGAGAGGAGAGACGGAGGGAGAGAAGCTGAAGAGAGGAGACACATTGATGGGAAGGAGAAAGAAAGAGAGTGACATTTTAGGGTGGAGAGAGAAGGAGGTGGGAGAGAAAGGAAGAGAGAGAAGGAGACACATTGATGGAGAGGAGAAAGAGAGAAAGTGACAGTTTTAGGTTGGAGAAAGAGGGAGGGAAGTTGGAGAGGGAGGCAAGTTGGAGAGAAAGGTGGAGAGAGGGATAGGAAGTGACAAGGGAGAGATGGAGAGAGAGTGAGGGAGAGAGGAGAGCATGAGGGAATAGAGAGAGGGGGAGAGGGAGTGGGAGTGGGAGAGAGAGATGTGGCTCATATGGAGAGAGAGTATGTTTAAGGGGTGAGATAGAGACAAAAAGGAGACACCGAGTGAAATAGAGATATAGATAGAGGGGCAAGAAAGGGAAAAACAGACTAATGGAGAGAGAGAAAGAGGAAAAGATAGATAGATATAGATCAACTATTTACCCTATCTTCTCTCAACCATTTGTCCTGATGATGGGACTTGAAATGACACTATGGATCATATTTCAAATACATTCTCTTTCCTCAAATTCAAACCACAAAAGGATACAAACAAAAATGTTATATAATTATTTTTAAATTTTTAATTAAATAATTTCTTCCATCCCTATAGTTTTCATCGTTCGATATAAAGAAATTGCGAGCTTTACTCGAATATATATATATAATTTTCAGTGAAAGATACTGCACCTTTCATATAAAATCAATACATATCATTTTCCACTATTTTCAATGCGAGATTTTCGTAAAAAAAAGTTTAAATTAACTTATATATTTTCAATACCATTTACTTAGGCAGAACCAAGGCAATTTGAGATTTTTTAATACCTTACCTAGGAAGAGTAAAGGAAAACTGACTTATATGCTTTCTATACCATTTACCTAGGCATAACCAAGGCAATTTGAGATATTTTAATACCATTTACCTAGGAAGAGTAAAGGCAAACTGACTTGTATATTTTCTATACCATTTACCTAGGCAGAACCCAGCCACTTTGAGATTTTTTAATACCATTTACCTAGGAAGAGTAAAGGCAAACTGACTTATATATTTTCTATACCATTTACCTAGCCAGAACTCAGGCAATTTGAGATTTTTTTAAGAATGCATATATTTTTATTATTTACAAAGTATCCATGTTTTCTGTTGTTCAGACCCTGTTCGCCGTAGGGACCGATACATCTTCAAGCACGGTGGAATGGGCAATGGCAGAACTAATACGCCACCCACATATGATGAAGAAATGCCAGCAGGAAATAGACTCCGCCCTGAAAGGAGAGCAAACGACGCTGAAGGAGTCGGACCTCCAAAACCTCTCATACTTGCAGGCGGTGGTGAAAGAGACTTTAAGGCTGCACCCCTCGGTGCCCCTCCTCGTGCCCCGGACGGCAGCGGAGGCGTGCGAGATAGAGGGGTACCACATACCCAAGAACGCCCGTCTCCTCGTGAACACGTGGGGTATGCAGCGCGACCCGGACCTCTGGGAGAGGCCCCTGGAGTTCGATCCTGACAGGTTTATGGGCAACAGCGTCGACATGAGAGGCGCTGATTTCCAGCTAATCCCGTTCGGCGCAGGCAGGCGGATCTGCGCCGGTATGAACATGGGGATTCGCATGGTTGAGCTCATGCTTGCCTCCTTACTTCATTCCTGCGACTGGTCTCTCCCCTGCGACCAACCGCCCGAGATGCTGGATATGACGGAAGCTGTGGGTATCACCATGCATAAGGCAGTGCCGCTGCTGGTCGTTGCCAGTGCCCGGTCCCCTTCATCTCCCCACTTGATGTAGCGAAATTTTGTTTATGGTTACAAGAAAAAAAATTTGAGGAGAGAAGCAGAACTTTTCTTTTAATCTTTTATAAATGTCATGTTTAGCCAATTTCCACTTTATCTAATCAAATTTTGAACTTTTTAAATTAAAAATGATCAGAATTTCAGTAAAAAAATAATTTTTTTATAGAAGCAATGTTTGAATCGTCTTTTTTTTATGGTAAAAATAGATTTAGCATCATGAAAAAACTAAAATTTTAAAATTTAACAATTATAATTTGGATTTGCAAAACTCTTTTACTGATTTTTTTTAAATATGACCAAAATTTCAATAATTTTATAAACGACTATTCTAGCTGATTTTTAATATGACCAAAATTTCAATAACTTTACAGCCAACTCTTCCACTCATTAAACTAAGTACTTTTAAACGCATCTTCACAGCCCATTTCAATTATTATAATCCCTGCTGCGGCCATGGATATACGTATTAGATTTTTGATGGACCAACTATTAAACCATTGTTTGGCCAAATATTAAACAGTAAAATATAATTTTAACATATAAAAACTAAACATATATATTTTTTAATATTTTTATTTTATTTTTTCAAATTGTGATGGGTTGATTTAAGTCAGTTCTTATCTGGCCATGATGCCTATTTACTATGGAATCCGTACGAAATGACGTCTTCAATTTAATATACCTGCCGGGACCAGTATTTTTGTGGCCCTACCGGTCCCACGAACGATCTCATTGAGTGACTTGAGCAGATTTCGACTCTACAGGGGACACATGTCCAGTACTTACACCTTTGACTCTCTCACTCACACATAATTGCTTATATAAAAAATATATGCAATATACTTATTCGACGGTTATCTTAATAAAGGTAAAGAAAGACTTTTTATATTAAAGTAGTTTCATATAAATGTGAGTTGAAAGATATTTTATTTTTATAAATTTGAAAGTGTTTGAGAATCATATTTTGCAAGAAAAAAAAATCATAAAAGAAATTCATTTTTATTTTACTGAGATTAAAGTTTTTGTATGTATAATAATTTCGTCTTATAAATAAATTTAGGATTAAAATATGTTCGTCATCTTAAAGGTGAATAATTTTTATGATTGTAAAATTTTAATAATTTTTTATAGATATATAGTATTATAAGATCGTGATTATTTTTATCAATAATAGTGTAGCTGAAACATACTTTTTATTACCCGATAATTTTGTGTTTAACAATTTTATTAGTAGTTAAATAAAAGAAACAACTATTTCACTAATAATTATTTAGTGAAATGTGAATTCATTAATTTTAATAACTTTCTATAAATATATAATTTTATAATTTTATTATTATATGTAGTAGCTGTAATATCCCTATCGTAATAACTTGGTGTAAAGGTAATTTTTAAATTACGAATTAGTTACAAAACTAATTCCTGCTATTTGTAAAATTTGAAATCAAGGAAGTGTGGATTAGCGCTGAGACTCCAACATTACAAGATGCCTCACCGCTTTCTCGGGAGTGCATTAAATGAATCTTTAACGTGTGAAGTAGTTGGAGAGGTCTGTTACACTTTTGCTGCTACAGGTGTGCTCTTTCCCATATAATACTGATGGACGTGTTGGGCTATGGGGCGAGAAGTCAACCGTTTTCACCCTTGTATCTTGAAAATATGCCGAAAACGGAGAATGAAAAAGAAGCTTTGAGAAATAGTCTGAACTCGTGGAAGGTAACTACCTCCCCCACCCATCGCACCGTGAACGGTTTTTACTCTCAACTCGATGGAGGGTTTACCTCGGCAATAAAGGGAGGAAACCATCCTCGCCTCCGATGATCACTACATACGATTTCTTAAGCATTAGATCCTCTGTCTAGTAATGGACAAGTGAGGAACGAGTATTGATTTGGTAAGGGAAGAACCCTCCCACTTGCTGAGGAGTATGGTGATTCCATTAGACAATCTAACTGGGCATCCTACATGCTTATGGGCATGAAATTTGATTGTTGTTACATCAATGATTATAACCCAGGCGTGAGGAAGTTGTCGCCTGAGATTTTCCAGGCATGATGAAGCTGTCTCCTAGTAGTGAACCTGGTTCGATGATGCTTTCTCTTGGACAGCTTTGGGAAGAAATGAACTCAGAACAGCAGTTGGTGGTGAGGAGGAAAATGGGGCCACGACACCAGGCCCTTTAGGAGGGCTAACAAAACAAAAAGTAATGGCACAACCAACATATCTTCAACAGCCGGCTATCTCCTCGATGTCTCCCTTTTGGTGATTTTGGGTTGTTATCTCGACACCATAACCACTAAAGTTCAGTTTGTGGCTGGTGTTATCATACATATAATATACATAGTTCCGACAGGATGGAGGCAAGGAGGCTGCCAAAGGAAAAGATAAGTATCTTGCTCACTTTTCTTGAAGAATATGTAGGAATATTTTATATGATTTCTTGGTAGAGAAAGTATTTGAAGCAGTAGTCTATAACGCGACTTTTTGAAAGCTTTTCTGGCGGATTTTTCCGGTCAAAATCCGGCAGCAATTCATTGGAATCCCAAGTTTAATAGCTAGTTTCTGCACAATCAATGGCTCCCAGGGGTTTTCCAGGGCGCTGAATCCAAATATGCAGTTAAAAAACCATTTTAACTGCTAAAAATCAATATTTAACCTCATTTCTTCTGCCGGATTCGTCACCGGAATCTCCAAAAAGTAGCATTATAGACAACTCCGTATTTGAATGCATGCAGTAAAAGAATGATTCTTTTATAGATTTTCTTGGTAAAGAAAACGTGTTAATGCATGCATTTAAAGATTGATTGTTTTGTATGTTTTCTTGGCAAAGAAAATATGCAGTTCCTATTAGAAAGACTGCACTTGAGTTTTGTGTGTGAAATGCTTGTCTGTTGTCATTTTCTTGGAATAAAATCCTTGCTTAATATAGCCAAGGTATCTTCTTGAGAAAAGAAGATGAGGCATATAAACGTCCTGAGGACATAGCGTGAAAAGTGGCCAAGTTTTCTTGAATTAAAATATGTATTTTTATTTAATAGAAGTTTCTTGAAAAAGATATATATGCTTATTGCATTATGATACTAGCTGGTTTGTAAGTTCTAGTAAAATAACTATGCATTACATGCATGATAGAGATAGCTAATGATGTGCTTCTAGGCACATAGATATTCTCTTCTAACTTTCTTGAAGAAAGAGTATGTGTTATATACACATAAATATAGTTTCATTTTAGAAAAGTGTGTATACTTCATGTATGAAAATGATGGCTTTTATGTGAAATCTCTTGAAACAAAAATAGAGTTTCCTACTCTTAAAAGACATATGAATAGTGTTCATATCATATCAAGAACCCTACTTGTTTAATGAAAAGATTATGTGCATTGAAGTAAAAGTAATTGTGTTAGGAAAGACACATGTTGCATGCACGTACGGTAGCTATTGTGATTTTGTGTGTACGTAGAGAAAGTGGCCATGTTAATTTTCTTGAAAAATATAATCTCTTGAAAGATTGTCTTGTTAGAAGAGTTGTGTTGACTTCTTGATTTTGATGGATA
>APFE031135248.1:18644-91022 GCA_000404065.3 Pinus taeda
CAAGGAGGGCTCTTATGATAAGCTACTGGATGCGTAAAGAATAGTCAATGTGTTCTAAAGATATATTCTTTGTATTGCTAGAATAATTATTGGGCCATATTTCTTTAGGAAAATGATAGGTGATTACTATTATGCTCACATAACTATTATCTTAGCTTCTTGTTGAATGAGATGTGTATGCACACGAGATTTGTGTTAGCTTTCTTTAGAAAGGATATATGTTCGCAGGAAAAGGCTACAGGTTGTGTGAGAATGCTTTATATATTCGCATACATCAAAAGTGATAGCTAAGGGACTAGTTCTTTTGACAAAGTTTATGTAAATTTTCATGCAAGAAGATTATAACTGATATTTTAGTTAGTCCCTTCAAAGGAATGCCTTAGTGATTGTGCCCTTTAACAATATGTGCAGTGCTAGTTAATATGATTATTTATAAATGTAATCATGATGTCAATGTTGATAATGAGAACATGGACTTGTAAACTAATGTGTTGTATGTTTTAGAGGGAAACATGGACTTGTAAAACTAATGATTAGTTCTCCTAAAGAGAAATAGGCATTAGCGTGAATAAGCATTGTGAAAAGTAGAATAAAAATTTACTTGAACATATGTACTAGTTAATTAGTATGTTATGCTTGCTCATGCAGATGAGTAGATGTTAAAAGATCTCTTTTAGAGGTTGATTATTGATTCATTAATATGGTATATAATTTTGTGGTCAAAGCTTGTTGATGACAGGGTTGGAGCCAAAGAAAGTGAATAAGCATTGTGAAAAGTAGAATAAAAATTTACTTGAACATATGTACTAGTTAATTAGTATGTTATGCTTGCTCATGCAGATGAGTAGATGTTAAAAGATCTCTTTTAGAGGTTGATTATTGATTCATTAATATGGTATATAATTTTGTGGTCAAAGCTTGTTGATGACAGCATTGACAGGAAACGATGGCGGTTGGAGCCAAAGAAAAGTGATGTTTAACATTGTGGCAAGAAAAGGATTAATGGGCCATGCAGATGAGCATGAGTTAGAGTTTGTCCATTGGTAGAACAATCACGCCACAAGGAATGTTGCATGTGGCAGTATGTAAGGAAAGGGTTTCATGGAAAATGTATTAGCTTTTAGCTAGTTATGTAATAACTTAATGATAATTCATTGTAATGATTTCATAACAATGGTTAAGGGATGGAATCCCTTATGAGCCATTGAGTGAGGGGTGAAAACCCTCACGAGCGTAAAATTAAACGTTTGCTGGTTTTCACCCTACGGGGTTTCCAGGGTATATCGGTGTTCAATGGTGTGATTGCCTGCGATGGCGGTTGGAGCCAAAGAAAAGTGATGTTTAACATTGTGGCAAGAAAAGGATTAATGGGCCATGCAGATGAGCATGAGTTAGAGTTTGTCCATTGGTAGAACAATCACGCCACAAGGAATGTTGCATGTGGCAGTATGTAAGGAAAGGGTTTCATGGAAAATGTATTAGCTTTTAGCTAGTTATGTAATAACTTAATGATAATTCATTGTAATGATTTCATAACAATGGTTAAGGGATGGAATCCCTTATGAGCCATTGAGTGAGGGGTGAAAACCCTCACGAGCGTAAAATTAAACGTTTGCTGGTTTTCACCCTACGGGGTTTCCAGGGTATATCGGTGTTCAATGGTGTGATTGCCTGTTGCGTCTGTTTGATGATGTTGAATCCTTGATGATGATGAATCTTTATTTGATGTGATAATCATAGTGTCCAAAGTATGTGATTAATTTGTATGGTAAAGGAAAATCATAAAATGGATGCAAGGTTCATGAGACAATTTACGTTATTACACTACCACATTGGTGGTTAATGGTTATGCAATTGGTTATGCAACTTATTGTCTTTTACTGCTATTTACTTGATGTATTAATGAACATTATATCTAATGGTTATTGAGGAATTGAGGAGTTGTGATTTGGATAATTACTTGTGGGTAATTTGTATAAAGAAAATTTAACTCCCTACTTTTACATACTACCACATTGGTGGTTAATGGTTATGCAATTGGTTATGCAACTTATTGTCTTTTACTGCTATTTACTTGATGTATTAATGAACATTATATCTAATGGTTATTGAGGAATTGAGGAGTTGTGATTTGGATAATTACTTGTGGGTAATTTGTATAAAGAAAATTTAACTCCCTACTTTTACATACGAGGTTTTCGGAGTATATGACAGTAGCTAAATAAAAGAAACAACTATTTAGTAATAATTATTTAGTGAAATGTGAATTCATTAATTTTAATAACTTTCTATAATAATAATTTTATTATTAAGTATGGAAAGGTACCTTATGTAACTATTTGTAAGTAACAACTCGCTAATAAATAAATGAAAAAAAAACTACCCAATTATAATGATTTTGTAAAATGTGTTTAGATTTTTACAATACAAAATGCATAAGGCATCTAAAAACGAACTTTCAAAAGTTCTTTTATGAAAAAATTGTATATTATGTACAAGTCTATGCTTTAACAATTATTTCGAGCATACAACAGGTAATTGTAACAATTGAACAAAATATGAAATTAATGAAATTTCGATTATTTTTAAACTTAAATAATATATTGGTGTATTAAATTTTATTTGAATTGAAATATATGTTATTTGTAGATGTGTTTTATTTTTTTAAATAAAGTTTTTAATCATATTATAAAAATTGATATTGATTAATTTGTATCACCAATTTTATTGATATTTAAAATAGAAGTATGAGATTTTATCTCATGTAAAAAAAAAAAAAAAAAAAAAAAAAAAAAAAAAAAAAAAATAATTATTTGTTTTGTTTTTATAAAAAATAATTTATATATGCCTATAATTTTATGAACATTTGTGTTTATTTAGAAGGTTAATTATAGTTGTTTTAAACTAGAAATATATGTACTATTAATTTTATATACTTAACTGAGACTATACTAATTAAAATAAGATAATTTTAATTAATTTTTTAATGATTAACCATGTGAGAATACAAATATGAAAAAAATATTTTGATACTTAGTATGAATTAATACTTAATAATACTTATCAACCATTTAATTTTTATTTAATAAACAAGCCTTTTATAAATTCTTTATATTCATTACATCACTAAAATCAAACAAATATTTATCTATTTTATTTAATCAACAAAATGTTTATATATCTTATCCAGACAAATATTTATTGGATAACACTTATGTAGCTTATTTAGTCAACAAGATGTTTATATATCTTATTTATATCCAACTTATCACATTTTCCTTCAAGCCTAGACCTATACAATTTCGTTCTATAACATAGATTGTTCATACTTGTCTTTTGAGTACACTCCCACTTTTCAACTAAATGTTTTTGGATTATTTTATTTTGAAGTTGTCATCATTATCATATTCTGTATTTTATTTTTATTATCAAATAATATTGTAGAATATTTTTTATATTTATTTTAGTTATCATTTAAATTATATATAATTATATTAAAAATTATATTTACCAATAAATTTTGTCTAATATTAGTAAATCAATATCATTTGTTTCTAGTTATTGTTAATTTTTCCATACTACTCTAATTGTTTGAGGTGCTATTTAAGATCCACACCACTCTAGTTGTTAGAGGTATTATTCCTATTCCTAGGTCATTAGCACTCTTGTAGGACTGCTGAAAACCACTTTGTTTTCCCATTCATGTATGTCTTTTAGGCTAACTTAACTATACTTAAACTAAGCAAGAGTATTTACAATGTAGCCCTTATTCAAATGTGTCATTTATTTTATACCTTTCAAAGTTCAATAACTAAATTAAGCGGCAAGGAACGCTAGCTATGTGACCTTGTTGTTAGACAAGCCATGTTGGAAGATGCCACATAGATAAAGAATGTTCTGGAAGGAATTCGAAGTTTTCGTTGTGAAGCATGTTAATGTATAAATGTGAAGGAATTCAAAAATATATCTAGGATACTTTTATTTCGTGTAGAGTTCATAATTAACTTTGCTCTTATGTTTATGCGGATTGCAAATGTAAATTTTATAAATGAAAGCTTTTATTTATTTATTTTTCTTTTATTTTATTACCAATAATATTTTTTCTGAAATTCCTAAGAGTTAAGTCAGTTTTCATTTTTTTCTTTTTAATAGTATCAACAATAATATGTTATTTTTTTCCTGGAATTGCTAAGGGTAAATTCAGGTTTTTTTTTTTTTTTTTTTTTTAAACAGAAATGAGTAATATTATTAGTAATTTTTCCCTTGGTTGCAACAAATACATGCAGATTATATTTTCGGATTCATAATATCCACATAACCATCTTGCTATCTCAAATATGGAGTCTACCTATCAACTTGTTGACATATAATTCAACATTGTGGATAAGAGGGGATACATTGCTACTTCAACTGACAATGGCATACCAAGACTTACATAACTAAAATTTCTTAAAATGATAGTATCATTGAAATTTAAAGACTCAATAAACCCCAGAAAATTATAACCCAACACAAAATACATGGATATCATTTTCATTCTAGAGTATAACTTTCATATTCATAGTATCCACATAACCATCTTTCTATCTCAAAACTGAAGTCTACCTATCAACCTATTGACTTATAACTCGACCAGCTGATTAAAGGGAATACATTCGTACTTCAACTGACACTGGCATACCAAGACATATGGAACTAAACCTTCTTAAAATGATAGTACCATTGAAATTCACAGACTCAAAAAACCTGAGAAAACTGTAACCCAACACAAAATACTTGGAGATCATTTTCATTCTAGAGTATAACATTCAGATTCATAGTATCTACATAGCCATCTTGTTAACTTAAAACTGAAGTCTACCTATCAACCTATTTACATATAACTCGACACTATCGATAAAAGGGAATACATTGCTACTTCAATTGACAATGGCATACCAAGACTTACAGAACTAAACCTTCTTAAAATGATAGTATCATCGAAATTTACAAACTCAAAAAACACCACAAAACTATAGCCCACCACAAAATACTTGGAGATCATTTTCATTCTAGAGTATAACTTTTGGATTCATAGTACCCACATAACCATCTTTCTATCTTAAAACTGAAGTCTACCTATCAACCTAATGACATATAACTCGACATTGCGGATAAAAGGGAATACATTGCTACTTCCATTGACAATGGCATACCAAGACTTACAGAACTAAACCTTCTTAGAATGATAGTACCATCGAAATTTACAGAATCAATAAACCCCACAAAACTATAGCCCAACACAAAATACTTAGAGATCATTTTCATTTTAGACTATAAATTTTAGATTCATAGTATCCACATAACCATCCTTCTATCTCAAAACTGAAGTCTACCTATCAACCTATTGACATATAACTCGACACTGCCAATAAAAGGGAATACATTGCTACTTCAACTGACAATGGCATACCAAGACTTACAGAACTAAACCTTCTTAAAATGATAGTATCATCGAAATTTACAGACTCAAAAAACCCCAGAAAATTATAACCCAACACAAAATACTTGGAGATCATTTTCATTCTAGAGTATAACTTTCAGATTCATAGTATCCACATAACCATCTTGCTATCTAAAAACTGAAGTCTACCTATCAACCTATTTACATATAAATCAACATTGCTGATAAAAGGGAATACATTGCTACATCAATTGACAATGGCATACCAAGACTTATAGAACTAAACCTTCTTAAGGTGATAGTATCATCGAAATTTATAGACTAAAAAAACCCCACAAAATTATAACCCAACACAAAATACTTGGAGATCATTTTCATTCTAGAGTATAACTTTCGGATTCATTATATCCACATAACCTTCTTGCTATCTCAAAACTAAAGTCTACCTATCAACCTATTGACATATAACTCGACACTGTTGATAAAAGGGAATACATTGCTGCTTCAACTGACACGGGAATACCAAGACTTACAGAACTAAACCTTCTTAAAATGATAGTATCATTGAAATTTACAGACTCAAAAAACCCTAGAAAACTGTAACCCAACACAAAATACTTGGAGATCATTTTCATTCTAGAGTATAACATTCAGATTCATAGTATCCACATAACCATCTTTCTATCTCAAAAATGAAGTCTACCTATCAACCTATTTACACATAAATCGACACTGCTGATAAAAGGGAATACATTGCTACTTCAATTGACAACGACATACCAAGACTTATAGAATTAAACCTTCTTAAAATGATAGTATCATTGAAATTTATAGACTCAAAAAAACCCACAAAACTATCACCCAACACAAAATACTTGGAGATCATTTTCATTCTGGAGTATAACTTTTGGATTCATAGTATCCATATAAACATCTTTCTATCTCGAAGCTGAAGTCTACCTATCAAATTATTGACATATAACTCGACACTGCCAATAAAAGGGAATAGATTGCTACTTCAACTGACAATGGCATACCAAGACTTACAAAACTAAACATTCTTAAAATGATAGTATCATCGAAATTTACAGACTCAAAAAACCACATGATATTGTAACCCAACACAAAGTACTTGGAGTACATTTTCATTCTAGAGTTGGCTTGTAAAGGTCAATATTTGGATTCACAGAGGTGTCCATAGGTTCGTTCAAAAGAGCGAGCCAGTCCTGCTAAGATTGGGGTTCTAGAATCCCTATGAAAACATCAATATTGTGCTACAACACGGCTCTTTGTTGCTTGACAGCCAAAGTGACCTCTTCTTGTTCAATTTGTGCATGATACAACTTTCAGAATTTCACTTGTAGATCATAATTCACTTGCGAAAATGGTTCAATTTCAAAACTAAATAAGGACATTGATGATCATTTGAAGGTGCATCCAAATTCGAGTTAGAATCCATTGATAAAAGGGAATTGTTTGTAATGTCCCTTAATAATAAATAATAAATAATAAATAATATAATATTAAAATACAAGAAAAAAATAATAACAAAAATAAAAAAAATAGCATAGTAAAATAAATAATAATAAAAAAATAAATAACATACTAAGCTCTAAATAAAAATAAATAAAAATAAACAGAAAAGCAGTAAAAATAAGTAAAGCTATAAAAAAGTAAAAACAAAAGAAATAAACAAGAAAGCAATAAAGTTGCATGTAGACACATGGAGTGTGTGAATGTGTGAATGTGGTTCCCCTTCCAATGTTTGCTCTATTTAATAGATGGTGAGGAAGATGAGAGGAATTCCATCATTCCATGATTCCACCATCCATTCTCTTGGGAGAATAGTGTTGTGAGACAAGGATACCTTGGCAGTAGTACATTGATTGAGGGCTCGGGGGTGGCCAGTTGTAGCAAGATTTTGTGCAACTAAGCCTACGGTTGGGTGGTGAGTCATCCCCAAGACTTTGTTGCAGGTAGCAGAATTCAACTAGCGTTCAACTAGCATTCCATAGGTAAGTTGTCTCTTTACTCACATTTTCTTTTGTAGTTTAGTGATAACTAGTTGATAAATTGCTTGTTGAGTATAAATCACTTGATTAATCTAATTAATTACGTAAGCTTAATTCGGGGTTGTTACATTGTTGTGTTAGAATAAACTAGGTCAGCGACAACTTACCAAAAAGAGAAATATTGTAGAGTAAGCAAATGTAGAGGGAGTCAACTATTTGGAGGAAAAATCACAACAAATCTGATGAATCAACCAACAATTTCCCAAATTCCCAACCCATACAACACACAAGAGAAGGATTACTGAGTGCCCCTGAACCAAAGGCTCACACAAGCTAGCAATAAGCATATGAAATAGAGAGAATTCCCAAAATGTTATACTGAAATCTAGACTAAAGGAGTTGATCTTCCCATATAGAGACTCATAAGTTTCTAAATTAAACAGAGGGACACATAGATACCTTTGAGCTTAATTGCATGGAGAGACCTATTGTTTCAAAGGATCATGGAGCCAAGGTCTGCTAAGGAACACTATGAGCTAGAGAGGCCTTTGCGCCAAATAACACATGAACATAAGTGATGAGCCCTAGAATCCCTAGCTTCCAGATAAAGAGCCAATGTCTTGACGAAAGGCTCTTCACAGTGAAAACCAGAGGAAGCCCAACTAGACACCACAGTTGAATGCACAAACCAAACGTTTTCCCAATTCCTTAACCATGGAAGGAAAAACAGAATTACCAAATTGCTGGATGGAGTCTGATCTAGGTTGAGAACCATTTTATTGTTCATTTTATTGCTTCATTAATTTTACTCGAATTTCCATCATCGAAAATCATCATAGGTATGGTTTGATGGATATTCCAAGAATTTGGCCTTATATTAACAGAAGTGCAAGCATTTAATTAAGAGAGAACCACCATTGCATGGCGGTGGGAACAATAAAAATCCACGTCAAGGACTTTGCTAAAGGAGGAAAATTTAATTAACACAATAATTGAGACCGAATGGGAAAGACACCCGAGGAGCCTTGAATTGCACAAGGAAGAGGCAAGGGAGGAAGGAAAGTGGAGAAAGGGAATAAAGGAAACAAGGGTGAGGATGAGGGAAAGAGGGAAGGGGAGGGAGAAGGGAGAAGGGGGGAAGAGGGGCATTTAAAGGATAGGGAAGGGTTATATGCAACCCATAAGAGGACAAGATGGGATCTGGAAAAAAAACATATCATTGGCCCTTAGGGAATGAGGCTGAGATTAATGGTACCATTAATGTCAAGGATGGCTTCTCCTAAAGCACAAGCTTTATCCATTTCCAAATCAACTTCCAAGTTGTTGCCTCCGATAATATGGTAAAACACTTTAGAGAAAATATAAATTTCCAAAGTTCTTCTGCGGACAAGGATCTCAAAGAGGGAATTATCCTTTGGGTTCCTTGGTTTAGAAAGAGACAAGATTGTTATCAATGAATCCCCCAATATGATGATGTCTTTAATACCTTTGTCTTTTCCAATAATGAGGCCTCAATAAAAGCCATAAAGTTCATGCTGGTTGTTAGTTTTCCTTCCCAATCCCTATGTGTATATGATTTCAGTTATTTAAGCAAAATAATATAAAATCCCCTCCTATCATCCTTGATTTTTCTTTAATTTTTATTATATTAATAATATTTAAAAAATGATTAAAAATTAATTACTTTTTATTATGATAAAATTATAAAAAATATATACTGTACTAATTTTTCGTTGGATTTAAACTTATAATTTTTTAACTTTAATAATTAAAAAAAAACATATATTTTTATATTGCTATAAACTACTTAAAACACACACACACACACACAACACACACCACACAACACACACATATATATATACAAAACAAACATAAAAAAATGTAAAATAAATATATAATGTGACAAAAATCTATTTTCTTTTTAAAATTTTTAATAAATTTATAATTAAAATTGGTTTTCACACTGTTAGCTCTGCTACATACTTCAGCCTTTGGGAGAATCAAATATCAGCTTGGTCACGTGTTTATGCTCAGAAAAGATAGATCGCAACAGTCTTCTCTTCCTTTTCCTTCATGCCCATTATACTCTTAATAATCCCGCTATTTCCGTTTTCTTCCCTTTGAGGTACTATTTAATTGCTATCGCACATTTTCCTGCTGCCTCCTAGTGCCACTTGACTTCCGCGCCCTGCTTTCTCCGTTACGCTCCGTGTCTTCTTCGCTGCAATATTGCGATGCGATCTGATCATTATCGCATATCGCATCTATGTGTGTGTTTTTGGTTCCGCCCTTTGTCTCCCTCCGCGTTGCGATTTTGCGATGCGATGCGATATAATCGCTATCGCAAATCGCATCCATCTGTGTCTTAAATTTTCACCGTATCTTCTGCCGATAGCGATTTTGTGATGCGATCTGATCGCAAATCGCAAATTGCCCAATCCGACAGTTGTATCAAGGCTTCCCCCCTTATGTCTTCTGCCGATGCGATATTAGGTGCTGGACCCGATATGACTCACTATTCCTTTGTATAAAATCTCATGTCCACTCGTCCACCTCCGATAGTATATTTGCCATATTTCATAGCTTTCACCGCAAGACAATCTCTGCCGTCCTTCTTCGCCATCCAACAGTTAATGACTATAACTGGCCCATCACTCATTTTCAATGCCATATTTGTATTTTAGCAGCCCTGTGCACCCAAAAAAGGAAGACTTCTGTGATCCAATTACTCTCTGCAGTTAATACTTCAGCTACCACATTAAAGGGCAGCATGGTCAAGGATGAGGAAGTCCTGCCTCGAGTAGCTAAATTCATTGGGCAGTCAGTGACATTTATTCATAAAACATTCCTCGTGTTCGAAGAGTACAAACAGAGCCATTTTGTTCATTAAAATGTGCAGATTGTGGCAGGGAGCCCATATCGAAGTGTAAATGCAGTTGATGATCCATTAAGACACCTCCACGCATACCCTAGAAGAGATTTTTTGTAAGCAAACTCCATATATACTGAGAAAAACAATGTAATCAGTTTGATGAGGGTTAGATGAGTGTTAGTATGTTGTAAGTTTCAACTTCTGGAGACTGTAACTGTTATGTAACCTGCAGCGTCTGGTCTTCATTTCCAATTAATACAAGCTTCTTTTGTTGTCATTTACTCACTTTCCACTTCTTCTTCTTGTTTCAGGCTGTGCCTGTTTTGCAGTTGTTGATGCGCTCTTGGTTTTAGAAGTAGAGGGGCTATCATCCATCCTCTATGTTAGAATTTAACTGTTTCATTTAAATTGCTTGCAGGTTTCTATTGTTTTAATGCATAGATAGCTGTCATCCTGTCTGTGTATTAAACATTAGATTTACAGACATTTAAACAGGTTACAACCGGCCATCACAGGGTCCTGTGCATCTGTGGGTGTGGTCAGTCTTCCCCATTATCACCTTTTCCTTAAATTGTGGGTAATTGGTGGTTAAAAGCCTTGTATTCTGGGGGTGTTCACCCATGTCTGGGGTCAATCATAGTAAGAGTGGTTATCTGGCTTGAGTATGTAGCGTTTCTTTCATTCATCCACCATTTATCCAACATTTCGTTGAATTTTTAATGTTCTCGAGCATCACTAATATACAACCTAGGTGAGTTTCTTGGGGTGATAACACACACTTTAATTTTAATATTTTATTTATTTTAATTTAAAAAAATTATAACTATAATTTAAATTGCAATAAATATATAAAATATATATATATATATATATATATATATCAATTTATTAAATTTTAATTTTAATAATATTAAAAAAAACATATATATATATATAAATCAATTTATTAAAATTTAATTTGGTTAATGTACGAAAAGATGTTCAATTTTCCCACATTGCACTTACCTATGTATAGGTCTTTTTTAACAATATCTATATTTCTTATTTTTCCCAAGACATAGCAATATCTACATTTCCTATAAATATTATAATAAATTTATTATTAATTCATTAAATTTTAATTTTATTAAGTATGAAAGATGTCTAATATATCTTATAAATATATAATAAATTTATTATGAATTCATTAAATTTTAATTTTATTAATGTATGAAAATACGTCGAATTTTCCCGTACAGTGTACTACCTATGTATAGGTCTTTTTCCCAAGACATAACCATATCCATGCTTAGCTCATTTTCGTGATGTATCAATAGAGCGCTGAATATAGTATGCATTCTCAATTGAAAGAAAAGGGTATTGCAACCTGCTAAAACATGAAACTAAATATTTATTATTATTATTATTATTATTATACTACTTGTATTTATTGAGGAACTATGGTCTGGTGGTGGATTAAGAGCTAACTTTGGTATACACTATTCCTTTACCATTTAAAACTTTTTCTCGCTCGCATGTACTCGACAATGCTTCCCCATTAAAACATAGAGAACCCCGAGGTCCTTCCGCTGATGCTACAATCCTACAATAAAGGATGATGAGACTGGCTAGACAGATCTCGGCTCTGGCACATGGCTTGACCTACACCGTCAGATTGGATGAGATCCACGGCCTCCATGGTTTTCGGTTTATCCAGTTGAATAATGCATAGACTAGGCAGGGTTTGGGTGATTTGGACATGCGATGCGGTTGCAAATTCGCTCTACAACAGAGGGCAACCAGATGGTTGTATGGGAAGTCTCTCCGCCAGACTATCTCCACAGGGTTACAAGTATCTCCTAGAGGGCGATATAAGTTTTCTAGCTCATCTGATATCATGAAATGAATCCGTTGGTATTTGCTATACATTTCTGTTTCTCCTTACCTTCCCTCATGCAATAGGTAGAATTGTTGATCGCTGGACTCTTTGCGGTGGAGGGACGCATTGGGTTCATGCTGCAACCAGAGGTAATGGTACTGAATTAAAGGTGATTTCTAGAATTTTTTACCCTTGAGCATCCCCTAATGACAACGATGTTCTCTGATAGGTATACCTTGCCTCCCATCACTCGAGAAACCTCCTAGGTAAATTCTTCCCTACTAAAGTGTTTCTCTACTAGAAAACTTCCTTCTGATTTAGTTTCAATGCTTACTCCATGGTAAACTTTGCCTGTAGGCACATATTGGCCGCAGTATGAGTTTCTATATCCGAAAGGAGGTTTTGGAAAAGAGACTGCTCTCTCACAATACTCGCTCTCTTTGCTTTTAGGTTGGTCACCTCTCAAGCTTGTCCTAGCAATTTATTTTCCAGCGACAAACCTACGTTAATTGATGGATTGTATTATTTTTGGTTACATTAAAATCTTAAGTTTTTTGCTGGCTAGAATGCTACGGTTTTCATTGTACTGCAACTATAATTACTGTAGGAATGATGGGCATTTGTGGAATTCTGTCATCGACACGAGGGTTTTGTGGAGGTTTTTCATATACATAATCTTATTTGATGGTTAATGAATATATTATGGTGTTCATCCCGTTTCACATTCTCTTTGAATCATTTTTATGAAAGTTCACAGTTAGGGTTTGTTCCCTAGAGCTTGGGTTGGCTACCTGTAACCTTGTATTCAGCTCACAGTTGTTCAATGTTTGACTTTTATATCTAATTTATTACTATCTCTATTTTTCCCCGCTACAGTCTAAGATTGGCAATATTTTTGTGTTTAAGATACATCTTATCTTGAGTAATTGGCTCATGGGGGTTCTCCCAGAACTCGACTGAGAGCCATACAAACCCTCACAGGTTATCTTTTGTTTAATGTTTGAATGGAATGTCAAGGTCTTTGTCATTCTTTGTATGCTTTCCTGATATGTTTAGATAGAGAAGTACTTATGAATTTCCATAAATTGATAGATTGTGTACTCTAGTTCAATTATTCAGTGAGCTATTAAATTCTAGTAAGACAATTTATATTCAGAAAATAAAAGGGATATTTTCTCTTCTACTGTAATTCATTCATTTATTTGGTGCTTAAAATAGCTGATGTATTTTGTTATCGCAGTGAAGGTAAAATACTATTATCACTCCTTTTGTGCAATGATTGTCTGCAAAAGTCTGAAAGTGCAAAAAGTGTAACGAGAGACAGTATGCTTATGTTTATCCAATGATAGAGTCTCATTAATAATTAATTAACATGTTAACTTGTTCATTACGTAAAAATAAGACACATAATCCTTTCCTATTGGTGATTATTAAACACAGAATCACTACTTATTTGTTTGCGTGCTTTGTTTGTGAATCATATACATATTTCCTTTGTTTTAGAAGGTCTCACCACCTAGCCACAGATCTGGAAATTATGTCCAAAATCCCCCTTCCAGCTCTTCCAACTCCTGATAGTGAATAAAACAGTCTGGTACCTTGGGCGTCAGGACTATGTCTAGCCTCAAGTCTTGTACCCTCTGGTTATTATCACAATTCTTTTCCATGGGCTAATTCGTCCAGCTCTAGGAAAACTAACCACAACATAGTCCTTTCCTCCTTTTTCCAACCCTCTCAGGGTTCTTTCATTTTCCTTTTTGAAGGAAAAGATAAGGCAACTGCTTGTAACTATTTCAGTAGTGATTTAACTGATTCTTCAGTTCTTTTATAAAGTGATCAAATTCTTTTAATTAATAATTAACATAATATGTTTTGGCTTTTTAGCCTAATTATTTTAACAATCTAGGTTCAAACAGAATAAAATTGACAGTAATAAGTAAAACTTGGTAATAAGTAAATGTTGGTGAATCTTTGGGTGTTACAACTCCCTCCCCTTGAGAGGAACACCATCCCTGGTGTTCTTTTTAGGAAAGCAATGTCAAATAGGCTTTCTACATAACCTCCTCCTCTTCCCGAGTAGCCTCATCCAGGCTAAAGTGATTCCAATGCACTTTAACGTGGGTGATGGCTCGTTTCTGTAAGATGGTTTCTCTCCGATCAAGGATATGAAGAAAATCTCCATCAGGTTCAACCTGCATGAATATAATCTGTTGTCAGATTGTTTTTCAAAACAACAATTTATAAGTTATTGATTTTATTCTTTTATTACCTGTATATTCTCCCACTTAATAATATGTCAAGGGTCGCATACATAATTTTTTAACAAAGAGACATGAAAAACATTGTGGACTCGGATATGGCTTGGGAGTGCTAGCTTGTATGCTCCGGGTCCAATCCGTTCCAAGATTTGAAATGGTCCACAATACCGGGGCGCCAATTTAGCACAACCCTTCCACTGTAAGGTACCTTTTCAGGGTTTGACCTTTAGATATACATGATCTCCCCACTGAAATTCCTTGTGAGATCTCTTCTTATTTTCATAAATTTTTTACCTATCCTGGGCTAATTTTAAATTCTTACAGACCTTTTTAATTCTATCTTCCATTTCGGTTAACATATCAAGGCCCAATGTTAATCAGTTATTGGGGCTATTCCAATATGTGGGTACCCTACACTTTCTCCCATATAATAATTCAAAAGGGCCCATGCCTAGGGAGTCATGGTAACTGTTGTTGTATGAAAACTCGACCAAGTGCAGGTAGTCCTCCCACTTACGTGGTTGTTGCATAACAATCATTCTCAACATGTCCTCTAGAACTTGATTTACCCTATATGTTTGGCCATCCGTCTGTGGATGGTAAGAAGTACTAAATTGAATCTGGGTACCAAATCTAGAGAAGAGGGTTTTGCAAAAGGTGGATGTAAATTTTGCATCCCTGTTAGAGATTACTACCTAGGGTATCCCATGTAGATGGAAGATTTCCCTCATAAATATGTCTGCTATCTCCACTGTCTTATAGGTGGAATTTACGGGTCTGAAATGAGCAGTCTTTCTCTGCTTGTCCACCACTACCATGATTGAGTCATGGTTTTTCTTAGTATGGGGTAACCCAGTGATAAAGTCTAGGGTGATTGTTTCCCATTTCCACTCAGGAATGGGTAATGGTTGCAACAAGCCAGCAGGATGTTGATGTTCTGCCTTCACCAATTGGAACTCTAAGCATTTGGATAGATATCCATCCACATCCTTCCTTAAACCTGGCCAGAAGTAACTTTTTCTGATTGAAGGAAACAATTTTTGGTATCCTAGGTGAACGACAAGGCTTCCTATGGAACTCATCCAATAACAATTGCTTGACAAAATTCTGGCTAGGAATATATATTATGTTTTTAAATGTTAACATTTTGTCGAGATTAATACCATAATCAGACTCTTCCCCTTTTTCTTGAGCTTCCGAGGCTTGCTACCAAAGAAAAGCATATTCTGGATCTTTGAGGGATGCTTCTTGGATGACATCCAACAGGTTAGATTGCACTTGACTGTATTCCGCTTCATAAATGAAATGTACTTTTCTGCTTAATTCATTCGCCACTCAGTTTTCCTTCCCCTTAAGGTGTTTCATGCAAAGTCGAATTCGCACAAGAATGTGGTCCATCTTACTTGCCGAGCATTTAAACTAGACTGATTAAAGAAATTTGTAAGGCTGCTATGATCAGTTAATAGCATAAATTTCTTTCCTAGGAGGTAGTGTCGCCACATGTTGAGCGCGTGTACTACTGCAATCAACTCCAAATCCTATGCAGAGTATCATTGCTCATAATCCTTCAGTTTGCATGATTCATAGGCTATGACCTTCCCTTCTTGTGTTAATACACCACCGATACCCTCCTTACTTGCATCTGTGCATACCACAAATGATTTTTCCTAATTTTCTACCTTTAGCACCAGTGCAGTGGTAAGTAATTTCTTTAACTACTCAAGACTTTGTTGACATTACACCCCTTTTTCTGTAGCAAGATCATAGAAAAAGCTATTTTTGAAAACCCTTTAATGAATTAGTGGTAATAACCCACCAGGCCCAAAAAGGATCTAATGTTAGCAACGTTTTAAGGAGTGGTCCATTCCATAATAGTTTTGATATTTTCTGGATCCACCACTATTCCCTTAGTTTATATAACATGACCTAGGTACTTAATTTGAATTTTATAAAAATCGCACTTACTATACTTTGCATACAACGGATTGTCTTGCAAAATATGCAATACTATTCTCAAGTGCTTCTCATGTTCCTCCTTTTTTGAATAAAATGATATATCGTCAATAAAAATCAATACAAATTTATCTAGAAATGGCTGAAAAATGTTGTGCATCAGGCTCATGAAAGTGGATGGACCATTGGTAAGGATGAAAGGTAGTACCACAAACTTGTAATGGCCGTAAAGAGTTCGAAATGCAATTTTTCAAATGTCTTCATCCTTTATTATGATCTGGTGGTAACTGGACCTTAAGTAAATTTTTGAGAATACATTGGCACCGTGCATTTGATCAAATAAGTCGTCAATACGAGGTAAAGAGTACTTTATTTTGATGCTCAATTTATTTAGCTGATGATAATCAATGCATATCCTTAAGGTTTCATCTTTCTTTCACACAAACATCACATGGGCTCCCCAAGGAGATACACTAGAGAAAATGTACCCTCTATCCAAAAGTTCCTAAAGCTGCATTTTGAGTTCTGTTAACTCAGGGGTGCTCATGTGGTAAGGAGATTTCAAAACAGGAGTTGCTCCAGGTATTAATTCAATGGTAAAATCAATATGACACCTATGTGGCAATCCAAGGATGCATTCCGGGAACATATCCACAAAATCCCGAATTACAAGAATATTCTCCAATGAAGTCGTCATGTTTCAGTCATTGGTGTATCCTACTTGGACAGCATAAATCTGGCAACCCTTTCTAATGCATCTTCCTAGCTGGTTAGCAGTAATAGGATGTAATTTAATGTTTTTCTTGATCCCTTGAATTTCCTTTCTCTGCCCCGACTCTGCGAGGTAGCTTACAGATTTCTCTTTACAATCGACTAGGGACCAATGCCCTTCCCACCAGTGCATCCCTATTAGTACGTCGTATGAACCTAAGGGGAGAATATTCAGATCAACATTGATGGGATGTCTTGAAACTATTATAGGGTAGTTTTCTATTTTCGTAGATACCCTTCTCTTAGTTTTGATGGCTAGTTGAACTAGCCAAGATTTCTTAAATTTACTGCTTTGTAGCTAACATTTCTCTACCAATTTAGGACTATAGTAGCTTAGGCTAGCACCTGGATAAAATAAAATAGAAATAGTTCGATCAACAATCATACCTTCACACTCAATCATGGTGGGCTAATATTCTGCTTGATGATCATCCAAAGCAACATTAATTCTGGGCATACTCCTTGCTATATCTCTAACTATGGAGGCTTCTTGCATATTTGGAAGTTGTTCCATTCGATCTTTGTGCGAGAATTCTTGTAGTAATGGGATTCCCCACATCCCCAACATTGTAGAGGTTGTTTTGGCAGTTGTTCGATAACAGGTTTATGAACTCCCTCTATCTATTTATTTTCGATGTAAGCTGGAACTTTGGACTGACTCATTTTAAATTTACCGAAAGTTCATTGCTGATTATTCCTTCCATTTATGACTTTCGGTTGTTTGTTTGGGGGTAAATTCCTCATTCTACTACCTATGGCTCCTTTGGGCCCCTCATTTTTCTGTTTCATTTGCTGATAACAGATACGAGATTTTTGCACCGCATCATTCATTGTTCTAGGATAATAAAATTCTAACTTCTCCTTCATAAAGTTGGGTGGACTTCTAATAAACGGCTGAATTTTGGCTTTTTCCTCTTGCATGTATGGGACATATCGTAACAGGGAAGTAAATCGTTTCACATATTCATCCATGGTTAGGGTTCCTAACCTTAACTCATGGAACTCCTTTGCTTTTTCATCATATTAATGTTCAGTTAAATATTATTTTTTTAAATGTTTCTCGAATTCTTGCCATGTCACTTGTTCTTCATCAATTTTTCTCACAGTTTTAATCTCTTCCCACTAGAGGGTGGTCTTTCCCCTTAATTGGTAAACTGCCAACCTTGCTTTAAGCTTGTCAGTATATTCATAAATCTAAAAATATGTACCCATGTTGATCAGCCATGCTTCAACTGCCTCTTCAGATTCTCCTTCAAAAAGTGATGGTTTTATTTGTTTGAACTCACCTTGTAATTCCATTTTTTGTATTTTTGTCTTTCTTTGGTTGGAAACATTATCTGAACGCCCCTCTTCATCCTCCTTATGTCACTCAATTGACTCTACATTATCTTTGCCATCATGGGTTGTTGGGGTCTTCTCCTTATCCTCTGTACTGGGGTGTGGTCCTCATTGATTCTATCAGTTGGACAAGATTTTAAGGATCTTTTTTTGTTTCTACCTTAGTTGTTTGTTGTCCATCCTCAAGTTCATCATTTCTGCACATAGTTGTTGCATTTTTTCAAGCAGGGCAACATTGGCTTGCCGAGATTCTTCTCCCAGTTATATCCATATATCCGGATTGGCCTCCACATAAGGCACTTCTGGCTGGTTTGATAATCCGAGGCTCCTTTGCATTTCTACTCTTTGGTGATGACCTCTGTTTTTGTGTTCACATTCACCCATACTTAGTTGTTTGTTGCATAGATATATGTATACTATAACTTAATTAAATGTGTATTTATCTATCCCAGAAGTCTCAGTGTGTGAGCTTGGCTTCTTATACCATTTGTAACATGCTAAAACACGAAACTAAAAAAAAATAAAAAAATATTATCATTACACTTGCCGTATTCACTGAGGAACAGCGGCCTGACGACGGTTTAAGAGCTGACCCTAGTGTACATTGATTCCTTCACCATTTAAAACTCCTCCTTTCTGGCATGCACTCGATAGTGTTTCCCCATTAAAATAGAGAGAACCACGAGGTCCTTCCTTTGACACTATAGTCTTGAAATAAAGGATGATGAGACTGGCTAGATGAGACTAGCTAGAAAGATCTCAACTCCAGCACATGGCTTGACCTACACCGTAGGATTGGATGAGATCCACGGCCTCCATGGTTTGGGGTTTATCTTATTGAACAATGTGTAGATTAGGCAGGGTTTGGGTCATTTGGACATGCGACGAGGTTGCAACTCGGCTCTACAACAGAGGGCGACCAGAAGACTGTATGGACAGTCTCTCCGCCATGACCATCTCCACAGGCTTACAGGTATCTCCGTGAGGGCGATATAAGTTTTCTAGCTCATCTGGTATCATGAAATGAATCCGTTGATATTTGTTATACATTTTTGTTTCTCCTTACCTGTCCTCATGCAATAGGTAGAACCGCCGATGGCTACACTCTTTGCCCCGGAGGGACGCCTTGGGTTCATGCTACAACCAGAGGTAATGGTACTGAATTAAAGGTGATTTCTACAAGTTTTTACCCTTGAGCATCCCCTAATGATAGAGTTGTGCTTTGACATGTATACCTCGCCTCCCATTGCTCAACAAACCTCCTCTCTGGTAAATTCTTCCCTACTAAAGTGTTTCTCTAATAGAAAACTTCCTTATGATTCGGTTTCAATGCTTACCCCATGGTATTCTCTCCCTGTAGGTACATACTGCATACAGTATGAATTCTTATATCTGGAAGGAGGTTTTGGAGAAGACTACTCTCTCACAATACTCGCTCTCTTCACTTTCAGGTTGGTCACCTCTCAGGCCTGTCCTGGCAATTTATTTTTCGGTGACAAACCTACGTTAATTGAAAGACTGTATTTTTTTTTGTTATATTAAAATCTTTTTCTGGCTGGAATGCTACGGCTGTCATTGTAATACAACTGTAATTACTATAGGAATGATGGGCATTTGTGGAATTCTGTCATAGGCACGATGTTAGTTTTTTTGAACTGTCGTTAAGGGTTTTATGGAGGTTTTTCATATGCATAATCGTATTCGATGGTTAATGAATATATTACGGTGGTCATCCCATTTCACATTCTCTTTGAATCACTTTTATGAAAATTTGCAGTCAAGGTTTGTTCCCTAGAGCTTGGGTCGGCCGCCAGTAACCCCACACTCAACTCACGGTTGTTCAATGTTTGACTTTTATATCTAATTTATTACCATCTTTGTTTTTCCCCGCTACAGTTTAAGATTGGAAATCTTTGTGTGTTTTGGATACAACTTATCTTGGGTAATTGGCTCATGGGGGTTCTCCCAGAACTCGACCGAGAGCCATACAAACCCTTGCAGGTTATCTTTTGTTTAAGGTTTGAATGGAATTTCAAGGTCTCTGTCATTCTTTGTATGCTTTCCTAATATTATTAGATAGAGAAGTACTTATGAATTTCCATAAATCGATAGATTGTGTACTCTGGTTCAATTATTGAGTGAGATATTAAATTCCAGTAAGACAATTTATATGCAGAAAATAAAAGGAATATTTTCTCTTCTACTATAATTCATTCATTTATTTGGTGCTTAAAATAGTTGATGTATTCTATTTTCGTAGTGAAGGTAAAATAATGTTATCACTCCTTTTGTGCAATGATTGTCTGCAAAAGTCTAAAAGTACGAAAAAATTAATGAGAGACAATATGCCTATTTTTATCCAGTGACAGAGTCTAATTAATAATTAATTAACATGTTAACTTGTTCATTACGTAAAAAGAAGACAAATGATATTTTCCTATTGGTGATTATCAAACACATAAGCACTACTTCTCTATTTTCTTGCTTTTCTTTTGAATCATGCATGTGTTTCCTCTGTTTTGGAAGGTCTCACCACCTAGGGACGAATCTAGCAATTACGTCCAGAATCCCCCTCCGAGCTCTTCCAACTCTTGATGTTGAATAAAATGATCTGGTACCTTCAGCACCAAGACTATGTCCAACCTCAAGTCTCGTACCATCTGGATGTTATCACAATTCTTTCCCACTGGCTAATTCGTCCAGCTCCAGGAAAACTAACGGCAACATAGTCCCTTCCTCCTTTTTCCAGCCTCTTTAGGGTTCTATCATTTTCCTTTTTGAAGGAAAATATGGGCAACTGCTTGTAACTGTTTCAAGAGTTATTTAACTGGTTCTTCAGTTCTTTTATAAACTGATCAAATTCTTTTAATTAATAATTAACAAAATATGTTCTAGTGTTTCAGCGTAATTCTTTCAACAATCCAAATTAAAATAGAGTAAAATTGACAATAATAAGTAAAACTTGGTAATAAGTAAATATTGATACATCTTTGAGTGTTACCGGTATCTTCTATTATATAAAGCACAAAAGGAATGATATATTTAATTTTATATATTTTAAAAGGTTAAATAAATTTATTATATTTAATAATTTAGCAACCTGGTTTGCTAAACATACCACTTATTAATGTGAGTAAACAATTTTATATCCTCTTCATCTTAAAGTGATTTAGAATGACATGGATGATATTCAACCTATGTGGTTCTTTCCATTAAATTTAGGGTAAAGCGTTGCTTTCAATAAGTCTATGATATGGCGGTCTTCGGTTTATGATAGGGTTGTGTTTTAAGTGTGTTTAGGTAAATCAAATTTATTGTTATATATATATATATATATATGTGTGTGTGTGTGTGTGTGTTTGTTTAAAGATTTATATAAAAGAATGTAAATTTTCATCAATATGATTTGCGGTTTATTTTAATTTTAAATTTATTAAGTTTTTAAAGGAATTAAATCTTTCTAATCGCAAGTTTTTATTCAAATTTATATTTAGAAAAATTCAATTTTTAATATTTGATTTTTTGTTTTTTATATGGTAATATTTTTATTTTAATTTTTTGAAAAACATAATAATATATAGTTGAATTGCTCTTTGACATGTTTTATATATAAATTTGGATTTTTTTTAATTGTAAATACTAAATTTTTATATGCTTATTATTTAAATTTAAATATGATGTTCCCAAATTTAGTGATCATGAAGCATTATTTTAATTTATATGGTCAAATCTACTATTTATTATATATTATTCAGTATTTATTTTTGTAAAGGTGATTCATGGACGCTTGATGGTTTTTATATCCACGGGAAAATCCAGGCAGATTAACCCGAAGGGATCTACACCAAACAACCAAGGCCTAACTGCATGGGCATTGAGGAGATTTGACCTCGTGACCTCCAAACTAGAAAGGTACTTAGCAAAAGGAACTCAACAAATAAGCTAACCCTTGGGGCTATATTATTTATAATTTATGTATTTGAAAATATTTTTTATTTTTAAATATAATTACTAATTGAATTTATTGTGTTTTTTATATGTTTATCAATTATATGTTCTAAAATATCTTTGTTATCAATATGACTCGTTATTATTTAAATTTATTTTAATGTGATATATATATTATGATTTTTTGGTTAACAAATATTTATAATTTTATTAATAAAAACAAAATTACTCCTTGATGGGTGTGGTTGAAAAAGAGGTATTAAATGGAGGTGTGTTATAGACATTTTTGGGCACTGCAAACCCAATCATAAATGTCCATAAACTAAGGGCTCATAAGTCCCTAAAAGTGTTGCTTCACTACCTAAAGGAACAAGGTCAGCTGATTACATCATCTCCCAGAAGTTCTCCACAGAAAACTGCTCAGAACTGGTCAAAACTAGACCATACAGAATGCCCAGTGCAGAGGGTGTGATGCATACTACCTTCCTAGTGTAAAAGGTGCAATGCATACTGGATGATCCCTCTATTGGGTGCGATGGGCGAGAATGGACAAATGGCAGAGACAGTTTGCGAGGTGGAGGATCATAGAATCTTCCAGAAACTTCCCCTCTGACACTTGCCTCTTTGATTTCGCCCAGGGATGAGTAAGAGATCATCAATCTCCAAGAGGAATCAAGAACTGTCAGAGAGAGGACACTAATCAAACCCCAGAAGCTGACTCACCCCCCTACAATCATCTATATATGGATCCCTCATCACAGAGATCCAGAGGTTGGAATCTTGTATCTTGTAGAGAAGTGCTGTTGGTTTTCTGGTGTAACATCATAGTGTTGGGTGATCTAAGATTTACTTGAGGTGAAGAAGGGCTTTCTTGCTGGAGGATGATGCTGGGTCAGAACAATTGGTTGTAATCCTCTTTCTATTCTTGATATTAATAAAGCTATTCAATTTTTCCTCCACATTCTTGTATGTTTTATTATATATGCATTTGTGTGGTCAATACATATCTAGTCCAGTGTTGTTTATGACTATAGGTCTCTGTTCTTCGATAGTGTTATGCTGCTTTGATTCCACATGTGCTCTCTGAAGATGTGTAGACAAAGAAGGAGTGGCAAAGATCTATCGAGAAGGAGAGGAGCCAGGCAAGGAACCAGGCGCAAGAAAAAGGTTGGTGTCCTTTGTTCCCCTCTTGTCTATTTTTCATAAAGGAAAGCGAAAGTAGTTTTAATTTGTTTGTTTCTAAGATAGCTACTAGTCTTAGTGGGAATAGCAGCTCTAAGTGGACACTATTCACAGTAACAAAATGACGACTCCACTGGGGAGTGTATAGATTATTTTCTGGTCTATTTTTGTTTGTTTTATAAACTTACAGACGGAGCCTGAAGTCAAGCCAGCTAGCCTTCGAACTGCATTTGCTATGCAAGTGCAAATTAGATCAATGCTGCTTCAGTCTATCTCCGGGTTTTGTTTATAAATTGAACAATAAATTTGCAAATACTCTAATTGCCCTAGTGGTGGCTCTAGTAACGTCCTTAGATCAACCCCCGTGATTTATATTCAGTGAACATCACTTACTCGGCCTAAATTCCTAAATTGAACTGCAAATTGTGATCAAAGACTCGATAAAAGTCTCGCATTGGTACCATCGCATCCTCTCTTCAAGGAAGTCTGTATGCATCGCACTTCCCATGTGCAGTAGGTGAGATGCATACTGGATTCCCTGTGTGACAGGTGCGATGGTCAGAGAAGGTTGATTTTACCTTCAGACTTTGGTTTTTCTTCACTCTTTTCATATCTATTCAGGAGTTTTGCTGTCTGTGGTCAGTATATCTCTGTGGAAACCCTCTTCTCTTCCATAATTCTGCCTCCGTTGTGCAAATAACTGTAAGTGTTTTTATGTATTGTGCGCCATTTTCAGTTCTCTTTGATAAAGAAGTAGCATAATCAGACTGTCGTTTCTTGATCTGAAAGTGTCATAAGTGTCATTTTCGGTCATAGAAGAGAATCCCATTGTTCTTGATAGTCGATTGTACTGTTACTATTGTATGTGATTTGAATTAGTAGTTTTTCAAGGGTCGAAAACAGTTTTCATTTCGAAATTGCAAAGTGTCATCCTTATCTTCACTTCATTTTGAAAAGAAATTATTAGTATTGTCTCTTTCGAAAATAATTCAGATTTGCACTTAGCATTCTTCTTGTCATTCATACATTAAGAAGGCTGAAAAAAAATACATGCATGTGCATTTTCATTTAGACTGCTTGGTTTGATTTAGGACAGTGCATTTAGTGTATGCCCTGTGCTCTTTGTTGAAAGACCCTCAGTTCTCTTTCCTTAGTAGCTAGGATTTTCATTGCCAAAAGAGGATTAAACAGTTGTTTATAATCTTAGACTGCATTTTAGGAATTGTATACACATCACGGAGTGAACCTGAAAGGAATTTTTTTAACCAAGATCAACTATAAAATAAATTTAATGAATCTAAAAACGCTTTGGAACCTAACACACAACATCTAGAATTCTAGGCTAGAGACATATTCCGGCATCGTAAAACCTGGTAACTGTTGTTTTCATTGTTAGTTGGGTGATTCCTCCACTTTGAGACGACAAGTGCCAGTATGGACTTGTTCTCCCACGTACCGTCGAGTATATATTGGGAGACCACAATAGGCTATATCCTTTATCCTTAGGAAGCCGTGTCTACTGCCCTATCGATCACAATGCACTGAACACAACATTCGGGAAGATTGATTGCTGTACCGTAAAACTTATTCTGCAGTTTTGCGATTGATTTGGTAATCCCTCTGCCTAGATTTCCAGAGAAGTCTCTTTCGTTCCTTTTCAGACTCCTTAAAGGAAAAGTTCCATCTGAGCACTTGTCACTTTAGGCTCATTAAAATTGAAGGCGACTAGAGTCATCTTTTGTTTTCTCTCGACTCTTAAAAGTTGAAAAAACAAGTTGTGTCAAAGCGTCTAAAATTCATTTAATTCGGAAACATTTTCCCCTTTTTATTTTGAGTTGATCAAGTAATCCACAATCATGGAAGAAAGTCAATCAAAACCCCGTCGTTCATGGAGACTTACGACTCAACCGTCGTTGACTCCGGAATCGAAACTATTCCAGACAAAGCGAACTCGTTTAACTAGATCAAAGTCCCCTAGGTTAGTTGGAGCAAGTACTCCGACATCCTCAGAGACTTCGGTTACTTTGAACATTTCTGGTATCCCTGCCTCTACAGAGGAAATTTCGCAGCAACAAAAGGACATTACAACTGGTCCTAGTGTGATGGTAAACACTTCTATTCCTGAACTGGCTCCATCTACAGCTGATTCAGAAGGAGTTACTCCCCAAACGTCTATTGCTGCAGAACTTATATCTTCTTCGGCACCAGAACTATTTTACAGACCTGACGGTCTACCTCTTCCTCCTGGATTTATTGCCATAGAAGAGATTGTGGAAGATCCTCCATCTAACACTCCCATGCAATTTGGAGCTGGGATCACCCTATATCCTTCTTCATCAGAAGTTATTATCCTGCCATCGGAAGTTCCTAAAGAATCACTAAGGAATATTTTGGATAGGCTTAATATGTATGAACAACCGTCGACATCTAGGACTGTGTCATCCAACACAGTAGCAACAGAAATTCCTGTTGTTACCCCGACAATGTTCGCCGGCGTGCCATCTGTCCCAACTAGCTCTCAATTTCTGGATGGAGTCCATCTAGGGACTGTTTCGACAGTATGGACTATTCCTGTTTGTTCATCCGGAATTGTATCTGGAATCTCTTACATTGAGTCTCGACAAATTGATCCTTCACAATGTCAATTTGGGCAAACCGGTCCCCAAAGGCAAATCATTCCTTTGAGTACTGGATTACCGTCGTATGGAGGGCCGTATACCCTTTCATTGCGTTCTTCGAAAGGAAAACCATGCGAGAGTTCACAACAAAATTTAGGTTATGCTGGAATTACAACTAGAAGTTGGGTGCCAATCCTGCCTCAGCAACCAAGAGTTATATACTCAATGCAACAAAGTTTGCCTATGACAATTATCCTAACTATGCCGGCTATTTTGGCAGTGTCGCAAGTACAAGTGTTGCCAGTTGTATGCCAACCTCAGGTTTCTCAGGTTATAATGCAACAACCCCTTGTACCTACGACACGACTGCAATCACCAACTAGTGGAATGAAACAGGTTCAAATGGGGACCATCACCCCCCATCTTGGTCAAATAGTCAGTACTGGACAACAGCTCATGGCTTCACAACCGTGGCTGGTGCAATACCAACAACCGCAATTCCAACAAGCTTACCAAGGATATGAGCAACAAGTCTTTGCAACTAATGGGCAGTCGTATAATCAAAATGGACAATATGAACCATATCATAATGGTTATGCCCATCAACGTTACCAAAGTTACCAGCATCAAATGCATTATGCTGGTATGCAAAGACCAACTGCTCAGGAAATTCCATCTTATCCTGGGTATGCTCCACCAAGCCTGAATGAACAGTTGCCTTTTGTGGCAACTTTAGAATTACCAGATCTAAATCGACTAACGAACGATCCAATTGCCTATGCCCCTTGGTGGCCAGCGATTCTGCATAAACTTCCATCTGATATTCCTAAATTTAATGGAAATCCAGGTGAAGACCCGTCGAATCATGTGATGACCTTTCATCTGTGGTGTTCATCCAACACCCTCAATGATGATTCGATCAGACTTCACCTCTTTCAGCGAACGTTAACTGGTCCGGTAGAAAAATGGTATATCGAATTGCCTAGAGCTTCGTTTGATAACTTCAGTACCCTAGCCACAACCTTTTAAACCCATTTTCAGTTACCTATAAGGTACGAAACAAGAACTGAGCTACTTAAAAATTTCAAACAAAGGACTGCCACTCACATATCCGATCATATTCATGAGTGGCGACATCGTCATAGAATGGTAAAAAAATATGTTCCTGATCAACTATTGGCAGAATGGTTTATTAAGTCATTGTTACCTTCCATTACAGAAGATGTGGCAAAAGGAGGAGTCGTCACTGAAGAGCAAGTTATTGCTCATGCAGAATATCTATACTTAATGTATACTTAGTCCAGCATGCTCTACGATAAAATCCCTGATTCTCCTAGATCGGAATTTTCCGTTCCTCCCCCTCCTAAATCAAACAAAGACTCTCATGCCGGCAATGGCGTGATAGGTACGATGAGCACTAAAACCGTAAAGGCTATGTAGAAAAAGGCCCGTACAGTTTCAAATCAAAATGCGAATGACGAGATTCTAGCCTCGGAAGTAAATGTCGTGTCGACAGACAAAGGCAAAGAACCCAAGCAACCGAGAGGCAAGAAGAAAAAGAAAGGGAAGAAGAAGAACCAGGAGGAGTCGTCTCCTGAAAAATCTTATGCAAACCCTTATGGGGATAAGAAACCAAGTCATCCATGCCTAATATGTGATGAGGATCACTAGACCAGAGAGTGTCCATATAAAGTTGAACTTAGAAAATTCTTCAAGAGTTCAAAAACTTCGGCTGTATTGACTGATCTGTTTCCGAACCTAGGAACAAATCTGGTTGCTGGCAAAAATGCTTCCCCGTCCCAAGTGCTAATGTTGTCTGTTTCAAAGCAACTGAATGATGCTCTCATATCAACAAGGAATAAAGATTACGGGAATCCACAGATGTCGAACAACAAGGATAATGATCAACCTAGTAGTTCGACAACAACTTCGACCGAAGTTGTGCCACCCATCATTCCTGAATTAACAATAAAACCGCAAAAGGGAGTAGTACACAAATCGACGTTTAATCCTTGTGCCAGAGCAACACAACACTATAATATAGTGGAGGATCTAGCCCAATCGCCCTCCGCGATGTCGACACTTGAGGTACTGCAAAATTTCCCATCCCAAAAGTAGGCTTTATTATCAGCAATAGGTGGGATTGACCCAACGGATTCCAATCTTGTGTCCTTTAACCACAAAGGATATGACCCTCAGTTACCAGCTCAATTAACTTTCCTTATTTAATTGAAAGCCCTCAACAAAACTGTTCATAGAACAATTATTGATGAGGGGACATCCACATGTATTATGTCGATGAGTTGCTGGGAAACTTTAGGGTCTCCAACCTTGTCGCGATCATCAACGATATTAAAAGCATTTGATGGATGAACATACACCCCATATGAGATATTAAGAAACTTGCAAGTCGAACTGTGGGGAAAAACAATAGAAATTGATGTTGAAGTTATCAATGGAAACCTAAATTACAACATCCTACTCGGAAGGCCCTGGATATATGCCATGGTTGCCATTGTGTCGACCTACTTTAGGAATATTGCATTTCCTTTCCAAGGAGGAATTACAATTATCGACCAACAAACATTTCTCCCCAACAGTTCACAAGTTACGGGAAGCATTCCGATGATCCATGGAAGCCCTAATTCACTTCAAAATATCGGAGTAGGCCTACTAAAAGACCCCACATTAATGGGAACTTTTACCCTACTGCCCCCTTCAAATTGGTGGAAGTGGCTAAGGTAGGAACCTATAATATGATATCTTCTATTCAAAATATGTCAGAAAACGATATCAATATGGATCGTCTGTAGGTATTGCCACTAAGCCCACTGGAAATATTCTAGCAATCAATGTTTTCAGCATGGGAGACAAACCAGTATCAACACTCATCAAGCATTTGGATAGATAGGTCTAAGGAATATGGCACTGCTTCAAATCCTTGGTCGCAAGTACACTTTACAGACGAAGGAATCATTCAATCGATCATGATTGACAGGGCACCATGGGAAGATTACCACCATCATTCCCATCTTCTGAATTGGAAAGAAGATAGTTCCAGTGACCTAGATCATCCCTCAGTTTTTGAATTTCTGTCAAATACTGTAAATATGGTGGATTCCGAGTGAAACCTATCCAATATTAATGAGACTATCGCCATAAATATCTCAACCAAAACAGATGTTGTAGAGAATATTCATGTCAGCAAATCTTGTTATTCTTTAGAACTGGAAGTATATATCACTCTATTTCACGAATTTAGAGATGTCTTTGCTTGGTCATATGATGAAATGCCAGGCATTGACTCGAGCATAGTTGAACATGAAATTAAGATGTATCCAGATGTCAAACCGGTATGACAACGGCTACGACAGGTGCACCCCAAGAAAGCTGTTGCCATGAAGGCAGAAGTTGAAAAACTCCTCCATGCAGGTTTTATTTACCCGGTTCCTCTAACCGATTGGGTATCAAATATTGTTCCTATAATGAAGAAACAAGGAACGATTAGAGTGTGAGTCGATTATAGGGATGTAAATCAAGCTTGATCGAAAGACAACTATCCTACACCCTTCATTGACCAGATAATTGACGAATGCACTGGATGTGAAATCTTCTCATTTGTGGATGGATTTTCCGGGTATAATCAAATAAATATCTGCCCACAGGACCAGTCAAAGACTGCATTTATTTGTCCGTGGGGCACATTCGCATATCGCAAACTACCCTTTAGTTTAAAGAACACAGGAGAAACATTTCAGATAGCAATGAACTATGCTTTCCATGACATCAAAAACATCATTCAACCATATCTCGACGATCTTCCAGCTCATTCGCGAAAGCGGACCAATCATCCGCACCATTTGAGAGTGTTTCTACATTACCAACACTAAAAGATACGACTCAACCCGCACAAATGCGTGTTTTGTGTCAGCTCTGGTCGTTTACTTGGCTTTGTAACCTCAAAGGACGGGATTCAGCTTGACCCATGTAAGGTTCAGGCAATCATGGATTTGCCTCCACCTTCAAATTTGCTTCAGATTCAGAAGCTCCAAGGGAAAGCAAACTTTCTGAGGAGGTTCATTCCAAATTACGCTGAACTTGCTAAAGGTTATACTCGTCTATTGAAAAAATAAGTACCCTTCATTTGGGATCAGGACGCACAAGCTTCCTTTGATGCTTTTAAACAATCCCTAATAAAAGCGTCATTAATGTATGCTCCTGATTATCAAAAAGACTTTAACCTGTATCTGGCTGCAGCAGATACAACCATAGTAATGGTTTTAGTTCAAGAAGATAGTGGAATTGAACATCCTATATATTATTTAAGCCAAAACTTAAATGATACAGAAATGAAATACTCCTACATTGAAAAGCCAGCCCTAGTAGCTGTTCAAGCGATACAGAGATTTCGACACTACATCCTCTTTAGAAAACTACCATTTTATTAGATTGCAACCCCATGACTTATATATTTTCATGACAATTGCTTGGGGAAAATATTCAAAATTGATAGCAATTTTACAAGAGTTTGATCTGGAATTCAAAAAATCCAAATCAAAGAAAGCCCTCATTTTCGTGGAGTTACTATGTGATCTCCCATCGTCGTCCAACGATGCAACGTCCAAAGAAGCAATCGTGGATGAAAATTTGTTTCTGATATCTTCAAGAAATCCGTGGTACGAAGATGTAATCATCTATCTCCAAACCCAAACATATAGGTCTAATACCTCACGCTCCGAACAACGATGGATAAAATACCAAGCAAAAGATTACGTGATCGTCGGTGATACGCTTTACCGTCGTGGTATCGATACAGTTCTGCAAAGGTGCCTCACCCATGAGGAGGCTGAAAAAGTCCTGAATGATTGTCATTCAGGCGCGTGTGGGGGGCATCAATCTGGTTATGCTACGATGTAGAAAATTTTACGAGCAGGATACTTCTGGCCAACAATGTTCAAAGATTGCATAACCATAGTCAGAAGTTGCCATGCTTGTCAAATCTTTGATAGAAAAACGAGAAGACCACCCGCACCTCTGCAACCAATAGTTGCTGTTGGGCCGTTTGCCAAATGGGGCATAGATTTCATGACATGTAACCCCACCTCGATCGGGGGGCATGGGTATATCATAGTCACAGTAGACTACTTTACCAAATCGGCCGAGGCGATGCCTACATTAAACAATAGCGGCGAAACGGCTGCGATTTTCTTTTCCAATCACATAGTCTCTAGATTCGACGTTCCACAAGCCATAGTCACAGATCGTGGATCACATTTTCGCAATCACATGATGGTTGAATTGGCTGCCAAATTAGGACTGTCCCATGACAACTCTACTCCATATTATCCACAAGCTAATGGACAAGTTGAGGCAATCAGCAAGGTCCTGAAGCGCATGCTACAAAGGATTATTGGAGTCCATAAATGGAGTTGGCACCTGATCCTCTACTCGGCCTTGTGGGCATACCGGACATCAGTGAGAAATGAAACCGGGTTTACACCTTTTCAACTAGTGTACAGTCGCAAAGCAATCTTACCAGTTCAGTGTGAAATCTCGTCCCTCAAGCTCGCAGTTGACCTTCTCCCCAGAACTTCAGAAGAAGAGGCTTGTTTCTTGGAACTAATCCAATTGGATGAAACCCATCGTGATGCAGCTTCGGCTAACGAAGCCCATAAGAAACGAGTCAAAGCACAGTTCGTAAAAAATGTCAAACCTCGTGTCTTCTCAAAAGGTGACCTGGTCTTACTTTACGACCAGGAGTCCAATAAGTTGGGAGCAAGGAAGTTCAAATCTTTATGGATGGGTCCTTATATTGTTAAGCATGTATTAGCAAAAGGAGTCTACGAGTTAATGGACTATGATGGGATTCCACTGCCACAACCCCACAACGGGTTGTACCTCAAGCGTTACTATGCTTAATTCGACGTAGTAATCCCTATGCTTTTGTTACATTTTTTTTTCGCTAAGGATAATTGTTTTTGTTCGGTAATCCACTTTTTGCATTTGTTGCAGATGTCAAAATTATTGGAATCATTCATTGGATATGCCGACGGAGCGAGTCGTAGTACGTGGAACCTATCTTCTACGGCCTGGGCCATCTTCGATCCTAGTGGCGAGTTAGTGAGTTTCAGAAGGGTATGTATTGGTCAGTCGATGAACAATATCACTGAATACAGCGCGTTGATAGAACTCCTCTCTGATGCCATCGCACATGGCGTATGCAACTTGTCGTCGGGCTAGACTCACAACTCGTCATTCTACAACTCACTGGTATTTATTCTGTACGAAATCCAACCATCTAATGCACGTTCCTAAGGGTCAGAATTTTGGAAAGACAGTTCGATTTCATTCAGTATCAACATATTCCCAGAAATTTAAACACATTGATAGACTTGTTGGCAAATTATGGGTTAGATAGACATTTGTGACATTTATAAAAAGAAGCATTTCATCAATATTTGCAACAGGATCAAGTAGCTTAACCGAAATAAAACTCTGAAAATCAAAAATATATATATGAATGTTTATGTTTTACACATAATGTTTCGTAACCAAGACAAAATCGGTCAGATGACCCAAAACTCAAAATGCTATGGGGCACCCTAGTCTAATGATGTTGGTGATAACAAGTCACCGCCTGTGCAATCATGCGTAAAAGCCTAGTCCATTGACTCGACACGCCAGTAGTATGTTGCTGCACCTGCAGAGGTAGCTCGTCGGTCCATACATCTGAAATGCCAAGGGTGAGACCCTTGACCTGATCCTATAATGATGAAAGAGTCTCGGCCACATCAAGGTTGCGGAGGATAACCCTCCCCACAGCCTCTCTTGCCGGAGCGGCAGCTGGTTCTCTCCGGCGTACTGCTGGTCGAACTGGTCTGATATCTGCATGAGAACATGAGTTTTTATTAGTATTGATCAAAGAAAGCATTATAAAAACAATAAACAAAGATATGGTCAAAGAATTTACCCATAGCGCCCCATTGCTCACCAATCGGCAGCACCAAATCCGGGTCACCTCGAAAATCCATGCCATCATATGGAAACTTGGCGTAAACCATCTCCTGATGATCAAACCACTCGAAGAAGGTATCAGAGAAAGAAATTTGAGGCTGGCCAGCATGTCGAGACATGAGGTCAACCCATCTCTGCATCCGTGGCTCAGTGGGTGGAGGTAAACTAAGTGAGATGTACTGCGGCTGCATCAATGGGATTTTCTCCAAAGCAAAAGCGGTCAAAATAGAACCATAGCCGAAATTCTTGGATCTCCTGCCTTTCACTTTGGTCAGTTGTTCTTTCATCACAGAGAGTACTGCATCACACCAGTTGAACACCTTCGGTTCAAGGCATTCCAAAGCATACTACATGTAAGACCTGTTAGCTATGTGAAGAGCTGCACTACCAGCCAGTCTAGCAAAAGTGAATAGAATGGTCCTCAAGGGCCAGCCAGTGACATCTTGAATGTTGATCTTGCTGTCCATACTCAGCTGAGATCCCTCTCTGCAGTGCTGGTGAATATACTCTCTCACGGATTCACCCCCACGGGCATAACCTAATAATGAGAGAGGGGCACCATGCCTTGATAAACCTATCAAAAAATAGATGTCCACGATAGTCAAGGGGATATATTTGCCCCTAATCTAGAACACCTAGTTGGTAGGATCCCAAGCATCGAGGAAATATTGCAACAAGTTGATTTGTTGCCTCATGCTAGATATGTAGAAAAACTTCAGCAGGCCACAGTTCCGCAATGCAGTTACCGTACCCAAATCATGTAAAGCAACCGTGTCCTCTTCTTCATGCTTGCATTCTCTCCATGTGATGACAATTTTGCCTCGATGAATCTTTGAAAAACAAACAAGAGAAGAGTCAGGGCCCTGATTTGGCAAAAACAGGCAAAAAATCCATAAGAAAACCGTGCAAAAACTTCCCTCCTTGCTCCCATCGTACCCCAGCAGTGTACTGGGGGCAATGCATACTGACTGTCCAGTGACAAGTCTAGTATGCATTACACCTTTCAATATAGAAAGGGTGTGATGGGGCCAGGGCAAATTGTTCAAACCCAGAGGCTCAGCAAAGCAGGGAAACATGCTTAGAACTCAAAAAGGAAAGAATGCAACTGAACAGCACAAGTTTAGCTCCTACCTGGTCCAGACGGTGCCAAGAATCATCCACAGAATCTCCCGGAAGCAGCTAGTGAAAATCAGGGAGGAAAAGCACCTCCAGAGCTCCAACAAACCAAGTTCAAATGAAATGGTAAAATGAGAGGTAAAAGTCACTTTTAAATTACCATTCACATAATTCAAGTAAAGTATTAGTGTTCTTAGCTCATTTTTCAAGCATATGTTTTCATTTCTAATCGGTTTGATGAAGTAATGGAACAGGTAGTACAATCTTTGAAGGAACAAAATGCTAACGGTGAATTAAGGAATCAATGACCATTATCACGAGTAGTTTTAACGCGGAATTCAAGCTCGTTAAAAATTAAACATAAGCAATGAGCAAATGTTTCCCCCAGAGTTTAAGCTCATTAAAAAATTAACCGATCCCCGGTAAATAACCATTGTGAATGCATTATCAACAGCTTTTGAGCCTTGGTCATGTTCTCATCATCACCTCCACTCTGTTTTAGTTGATCATACGCCTCCATTTGATTGTTTACCCTTTTTGAGGAACATCTGCGAAGAGTGATTCTGTTAGCCATCCTTGTGACACTGTCGTGATTGGAAAATTCCAAACCTTACCTGGAATCAGCTGCTACCCGAAATCATCACTCGTTCCTCGAAAAATGAGTCTCCTTTAAGCTCTTTTCAATTGACTCGCGAAATATGAAAAGATTTCCGAGAGATTAGCCTCTGCGGCTAGTTAAATTTATCGGAAGTGCTATCCCTCCTCTATATTTTAATCTTTTTGGACCTGAGGGATTATTACACAAAAAGATCGAGCACTTGTCTTTTTCGGCTCGTTAAAACTATCAAAAATTCATCCCTTTCGTATTATTTTATGCTTTTTCGGACTTAAGGGATTATATTACGAAAAAGAATCATTGGAGTTTCCTTTCCGTCCCTTTCAGACTCTCTAAAATTGAAAAGGACCGAGTTATCTTTGTCGTTAAACTCCTTAAAACTGAATAGCAACAAACTTTTCCAAATGGAAGAGAACGAGTTTCACTGTCGCTAGGCTCGTTAAAACATAGCGACAGGTTCGCCCGAAGGGCGAATTATAGAACAAGCATATGTTATCCTCCTCAAGCTTGACAAAAATAAAGAGGTACTGGTCAACAATGACTGGGGAAAATTGGGAAGAAAACATGAAGAAACTTTATCGATAGCAAGTCGCTCTTGAACATGACACTTTCACTTCACATCCGAGTCAGGTTGAGTTGTTCCATTCACTGGTCGTATCACCATTGGTCCATCACACCATCCATCTTTGTGGTTAACGCTACCAATCCATCGTTAGTGTCGCCGGTATGTTCAAGAGAAGTCACTCAGAGAATTCACCTGTGTCTCATGTGATGCAATACATTCATGCTCCATTCTTTCATGACCGCCACCTTGAACCCTGTATCATCAAATCATTTTCACGTCCAAAATCATTTGCTCGGTTCTCTGTCGTAGATGTGGGATTCATTATGGCCCTCCTACGATGGGCCACTTCTTGTCGACATTAGCTCATTATCTAAGAAGTCGACTTGGGAACAACCCCTTTCAGTACTTTGAAGCTTGCATGCCTCAATGGCAAGTTTCTCACTTTCGGCAACAGGTTTACCTTAATGGCCTTCAACAGGAAGATTTTGCGTGGTGTTTGATGCCAAGTCCATTTTTCACACCATGCGAATTGTACCGTAGTACCTTGAGGATCATTTTCATTATTGGTGATCCCTCTCGTGCCTGTTAACAACTTACATCATTGGTTGGTAATCAGGCGATGTCTTTCCATGTTCGACTCCAGAACATTTTTCACATGGATTGACTTGTACTCTGAGTGAAGATTGAATGAGTTTTGAAGACCCCGGATCTAGTTTCATCCATCTGGGCTGCGATATATTCAGGAATATAAAGACATCAAATGTACATCATTTCGGAACAGATGATCATCCAAATCAAAGGATGATGACTCGTCTGAATCATCAGTCTGCCACACAGACGATTGTCTGTCCTATGTACATGAAAATGAATTTATAAAGCTGAGCATGGGAATGCCCGCTTTAGCTAGATCATGAAAAATATTATGAAGAAAATGTATTGCATTGTATCTTATTACAGGTCGCCTCCCAGCTTGAAAAAACTTCAGATCCTCATGGTAAAGAATTTCACCCGACATCAAAAGATTAACGACCTCATGCTTTAGGGGGAAACTGTTATATACATTTTTGGGCACTGCAACCCCAATCATAAATGTCCATAAACTAAGGGCTCCTAAGTCCCTAAAAGTGTTTCTTCACTACCTAAAGGAACAAGGTCAGCTGATTACATTATCTCCCAGACGTTCTCCACAGAAAACTGCTCAGAACTAGTCAAAACTAGACCATATAGAATGCCCAGTGTAGAGGGTGCGATGCATACTACCTTCCTAGTGTAAAAGGTGTGATGCATACTGGATGACCCCTCTGTAGGGTGTGATGGGTGAGAATGGACAAATGGAAAAGATAGTTTACGAGGTGGAGGATCATAGAATCTTCCAGAAACTTCCCCTCTGACACTTGCCTCTCTAATTTTGCCCAGGGATGTGTGAGAGATCATCAATCTCCAAGTGGAATCAAGAACTATCAGAGAGAGGAAACTAATCAAAATCCCAGAAGCTGACTCACCCCCCTACAATCATCTATATATGGATCCCTCATCACAGAGATCCAAAGGTTGGAATCTTGTATCTTTTAGAGAGGTGTTGTTGGTTTTCTGGTGTAACATCATAGTGTTGGGTGATCTAAGCTTTACTTGAGGTGAAGAAGGGCTTTCTTGCTGGAGGATGATGCTGGGTCAGAACAATTGGCTGCAATCCTCTTTCTATTCTTGATATTAATAAATCTATTCAAGTTTTCCTCCACATTCTTGTATGTTTGATTATATATGCATTTGTGTGGTCAATACATATCTAGTCTTGTGTTGTTTATGACTATAGGTCTTTGTTCTTCAATAGTGTTATGTTGCTTTGATTCCACAGGTGCTCTCTGAAGCTGTGTAGACAAAGAAGGAGTGGCAAAGATCTATCGAGAAGGAGAGGAACCAGGCAAGGAACCAAGTGCAAGAAAAAGGTTGGTTTCCTTTGTTCCCCTCTTGTCTATTTTTCATAAAGGAGAGTGAAATTAGTTTTAACTTGTTTGTTTCTAAGATAGCTACTAGTCTTAGTGGGAATAGCAGCTCTAAGTGGACACTATTCCCGGTAACAAGGTGATAGGAATGTGAGCCTCCCAAGGAAGCTTTGACATGTTATGATGACACTAAGGGCCAAGTGTTGGCCGAGTACCAAGTTGGATGGAAGAATTGAGAAATAGAGTATTGTTAAAGCTTAGAGGGAGTTCGTTATACAACACTTGCTTACGCTAGTTGTGGGTGTTTGGTGTGTGGCACTATAGTTGGAGTTGATGCAAAGATTTCCAGTGTAGGCATACTTATCCATTTGAGGTTTGTGTACGACATTAAGGCAAATAGATGGAGGGGAGGTGAACAGGCTGGAAAGTGTAGGGTTCAGGACCTTAGTGAGAATAGAGGCATCAAACACTTTACAGGTTGGTTAGACACGAGGTGGAGTAGGGTTGTCAAGGTTAGAGTAGTGTCACAAGTGAATCAACCTCATTTACTAAGTTTTAGTTCTCTCCTCCTTCTCGCTTAACTCTATTCTATTTTAGGCTTATCTGGGGTGGTGGTAGTCAATAATGGGCCGACCTCTCTTTATGAGAGGTTGGGGAATATTGTTGGGGTGACCCTTTTGTTTTGCAGTCTTGGTTGGGTTTCTGTATTACTTTGTAGTCTTCTTATTATGCGAGGTAGTCATAATTAGAGGCCTCCTCACATTTCTCCTCGCTCACTTGCAGTTCTGGCTAGGAGGGGAGTGGTGCCTAAGGTGAGCCCATGGGTTGAGGGGGGGGGGGGGGGATATCTTTGGGGGAAGAGCATAAAATGAAGGTATTAATAGTGGTGGTTGTTGCTCGAACCAGGGGAGCATTGGAGGTTTTCTATATTATTTTCATGAGGCTAGTTCTCAGCATGGCATGTTGCGATAGAGGGGTCGGGCTCTCTGGGGTGGGGCCATTCATGGAGACATCTTGGGGTGAGATGGAAGCAAAGGTGTTAGGGATGTGTTGTTGCTACTACAACACCCTCTAAAATTTGACTACATTTGAATTTTGGAGCCTACCTCATTGTGGTGTCGAGTGTTTCCTTGGTCGTCAAGTGTCTATGTTGTTTCATGTGTATTAAGTGTTCTTGAGTGTTCTTAAGTGTCATCACATTGATCCAAATATCCTTATATGCATTTCATGATCATAATACCTATATTATTGTAAAACAACACTTTTGGGTCACAATCGCAAACACTTCATCATTTATACCTGGGGAGTGTGTATAAAGTGGCATTTTGATGCATACTCATTGTTGATCAATCGTGTCTAATTTTTCTTGACCAGTGATCGAGGTGGATATTGGTGGCCACCTTCCTATTCCACTTGGACCCCCAAGACTGTCTGTTTCAGTTTTTTGGTTTCCTTAATTGTAGCATAGTTTACTATTTTTGCCAGTTTTTTCAAGTCTTCAAGCTCCTGAGTTGTTTTGAGGCCCTAAATGGCATTTTTAAGGAAAATGGAGAGACCAAAAACATCCCAAATCAACTTGCTAGTTTTTTTTTGTCTTCTCTTCGAGATATTTGAAATGAGGTATTCTGATAGCCAAATGGAGATTGCATGCCAAAGTGACGACCCCTGGAAGTTGATGTACCAATTTACCCAAATAGGGCCCACAATTTTGTCGCTTCATCTCCTAGGGTTAGGTTTTTGGATGTTTTTGGGTTTTCCATTATTTATCAATAATGAATAGGCCTTTGAGCCTCATTGCAACATAGTTCTGAGGCATGTATCCGCCACATCTCTTCTCAGAGATAAGCTACCATCACCCAAGCTAGTCTTATTTCCGTTTTGTTTGTAAGTATATTTCATTATTTGATATTAATGAAATGAAGTGTTATTTCTACTGTATCTTTGTATTTATGGTTATATCTATAATTTTTTGTGTTCCTGTTTAAATCTGGATCAATGGTATCATAGTGGTTTGCTATTTCTCTATTTTTCTTTGCATGTCCCCAATGAGGTCGGGATATAAGGAGCTAGGGCTTGAACTGGTCGAACCTTTGCAAGAACAACCTTGAAAATCCCGACGACCTCCCATGGCAGATTAAAATAAAGACGAGGGGGTAGGAGATCCTATCAAAATCTTTCTTGAATAATCCCTCAAGTGACAAAGGAACACGATGATGGACAACTTTGTCCAGATCCTTCAGCAGCTACCCAAGAGCGACACGTCTACTTCTGGCAGCTACTCTAAAAGCGCCACATCCTTTAAGGTACAAGTTAACTTTGACATTCCCATATTTGAGGGTCAGATAGATGTAGATGTTGTAGATAAATGGTTGAATCTTCTAGAAGGATATTTTTCCATTCATGATTTTTCCAGCCGGAAAAAGATCACTTTTGCACTTTTCAAAATAGCCCCCCATGTCAAGGATTGGTGGGAAACCTACTGTGTGTAGGAGGATGAAAGTACGAACTCATTGTTTTTAGTCGTACCCACTTGGAACTCGTTCCGAGATGCCATCGAGGAGCAGTATTATCCTGTCGAGAGCTATGAGGATAAATACATAAAGTGGACAACGCTGCCACATGGAAGGGACCAAGATGTACCAGAGTTTACCAATGTTTTTCATACCCTTCATAGAAAGTTGGGTATCAAGGATTCTGAGAACCATTTCATTCTCAAGTACTATGACTACCTACACAGGTACATCTAGGATGAGATGGAGTTATTAAACATCTCCTCTCTCGACACGACATACAGATATGCTGTCAAGATCGAGCAAAAGTTTAAACAGAAGAAGTGAGACTTGGATTTGGGAATTTGAAGCAATGGAAAGGTACACCCAAACCATAGAAGAAAGGGCAAAGCCAAGGCGAGGCAGCCTAGAATAACCCACCAAAGATGCAAGCAAAGAACAACACCGCGAAGCTGAAGAAGGAAACAAGAAAGTGGTGTGAGTTCCATAAGAGCTCTAATGGCAGAAGTGTCCTCAGACGTAATTTTATTAATTAGAAAAAATAATTACATATTTGATTTTGTAAGAGTTTACACCCGAACAACAAAACACCCTTGCAATGAGCTATTTATAAGCTTAATTTCCTAACTACCTCTTATTATGGATCACTTATTAAATAACAAGTGTCCATTTACAATAAATGCTATTCAAAACAACTAGCTAACTAATCTCCTAAAATAGAGCCTAAGATACGACGCATTTGGATAGCCATATCTTGTTACAACAATATGCTAATCCTAAATGTCTCCATTAAATATTTAAACATTCTAGAATAATAATTATTAATTTAATATCTTAAATTAATAATTATTTGATTCCAACTTTATAACCTATGATAATATTTTATTTTTGGATCATCTAACATTCCCCATTATGATCCAAAGATACATTACAATAGATACCAAGTTCATCCCTAAGCTTAGTAAATTTTATTATGCCAAGTGGTTTCGTAAAAGTGTCAGAGATCTGATCTTCGGAAGGACAATAAACTAGCTTGAGGACATCTTTGGCAAGGAGAGATTTGATATGATGATACTTGGTGTCCACATGCTTTGTCTTTGAATGAAAAACAGGGTTCTTGGCAAGTTTGATGGCTAACTAGCTGTCAATGAATACTGATGTAGCTTCTGCCTGAGAAATGCCCAAGTCCTGCAAAATTCTGCGCAACCAAACAATTTCACATGCTGCTTCCCATGCTGAAATGTACTCTACTTTTGCTGAAGAAGTGGCCACTGTAGCTTGTTTCTTACAACTCCAAGATACTGCTGCTGACCCCATGTTCATTAGATAACTTGATGTTGATGCTCGATCATCAATACTTCCTGCAAAGTCGGCATTGGAATATCCACCAAGTACAAATTTTTTAGTCTTTGTGTAAAGAAGACCAAAATCTTTTGTTCCTTGGATATATTGAAGAACTCTTTTGGCTACATTCCAGTGGCTGTCTCGTGGTTCCTGCATAAAACATGAAAGAATACTGACTGCATAAGATAGATCAGGGCGAGTATTTGTCAAATAAATCAAGCTGCCAATCAACTGTCTGTAAGTAGTACTATCCACCTTTCCCCCCCTTCAAATTTTGAAGTTTCAAGTTTTGCTCCATGGGGGTAAGAATGGGCTTGCAATCCTGCATGCCAAATCGTTGAAGAACCTCTACTGCATACTTACTTTGAGAAATGAAAATATGATGTGGACATTGGAAGACTTCAACTCAAAGATAGTAGTGAAGTAATCCCAAATCTGTCATCTTAAAACCTGCATGTAACTCCTTTTTCACATGTGCAATATGATCATCATGGTTGCTAGTAATGATCAAATCATCTACATACATAACAAGAATTACCAGATATTTTCCTATTGTCGCACATACAAAGTATCATCAGATTCACTTCATTGAAAACCAACTTTATTAAGGTATTCATCCATCTTTGTATACCAAGCTCGAGGAGCTTGTTTTAATCCATATAAAGCCTTGATTAATTTGCAGAATTTATGTTCTTGTCCTTCAAATTCAAAACCTGGTGGTTGTGTCATATACACTTCCTCCTTTAAATCCCCCTTGAGAAAAGCACTTTTCACATCCATTTGATGAACTTTCCATCCTTTCTAAGCAGCTAATGCAAGGGTTAATCAGATGGTGTTCCATTTAGCCGTAGGGGAAAATGTTTCCTCATAATCAATGCCTTCCTACTGTGCAAAACCTTTTGCAACAAGTCATGCTTTATAATTTTCAAGTTCCCCCTTTTGATTATACTTAATTCTGTAAACCCATTTGCATCCTATGGGTTTAACATTTTGTGGACAATCAACAAGTTTCCAAGTGTTGTTATCAATTACTGCTTGATATTCTTCAACCATAGCCTATTGCCATTCTTTATGTTTTACTGCTTCGTTGTATATGGAAGGTTCAGTAAAATCATTTGCCATCAAGGAAAAATTGCCTTCACTTCTATGTGACCTTCTAGTGCCTGTTTTATTCTGCTCATCAAGCTTTACATCTTTCAAAAGTTGAACTGTCCATTTTGGTAGTTGATGCTCAGTTGTTTGAGAATCTGAAAAGTCTCCATCATTGTAAAGAGGATTAATATAAACTGATGTTCTTCGTTTAGGTGAAGAGTCTGGAGAATCACTGTTAGAAGAATTGCTGCTGCTTGGAGATGTAGATGAACTACTAGAAGACCCAGATGATGTTTTTGAAGTAGACGGACTGGATCACTAATCTTCAGAGGAAGGAAAATCAAGTTCATACCAATTTGGTGAAGTTGGTTGACTTTGCATTTTTCCCTTTCTTTTACTGCCCTTAGTTTCTAACTTTTGAAGAAGACTTTCGATTTCTTCAACACTCTTACTTTCTGTTTCATCAAAGATTACATCCCTTCTCACAATAAATTTTCCATTGATCGAAATATGGTACCCTTTCTTCTCATTAGAATAACCAATCATTGTGCATTTTAAACTTCTTGAGTCAAGCTTAGTTCATTTTTCTTTCAGAACTAAGGCATAACATACTGATCCAAAAACTCAAAGATGTTTAACTCAAGGTTTGAAACCAAACCAAGCTACATAAGGTGTGATTCTGTCTAAAGAAGCAGTTGGAGATTTGTTTCTTAAGTAGACAACTGTATGTATTGCTTCTACCCAATATGTTGGACTTAACCTCTTGAAAGTTAACATGGATCTCACCATTCCTAACAAGGTGTGATTCATTCTTTCGATTACTCCATTTTTTTGTGGAGTGTAAACATTAGTAAGATGTTGTCTTATGCCATTTTCGTTGAAATAAGTTTTGAATTCATCTGAAGTGAATTCTCCCCCATTATCTGTCCTGAGAGTACCTATCTTTTCTTTGACTTCATTTTCAACAAGTAAACTTCTCAAATGCTTCTGACTTGTTCTTCAAGAAGTAAACCCAAGTCATTCTACTGAAATCATCAATGAGTAGTAAGAAATATTTGCAACCACCAAAGGAAGTTTTTAGTGGTCCACAAACTGCCTATTTTCACGCTATGAACTTGTTGGAAAAATTTCTTGACTTTGTTTGCCATAAATGCAAGCTTCACATTTTGCATTTTCCTTTTTGAAAGTTGGCAGTCCCTTAACCATCCCTTGTTTCTACAATTGAGAAAGACTCTCAAAATTTAAATGTCCATATCTTACATGCCATAGTCTTACAGGTGAAATACCTGTAGTCACTGCCCCTGCAAAATCAGAATGCCTTGGAATAACTGTCCCTTTCATTAGTAACAGTTTTCCATCTTCATAACCTGTCATGATAGTTTTCAAGCTCTGTTTGACTGAATTAATCTTGACTAAACCATCTTCCATAATCACCTGATGTCCTTCTTGTCGAATCATGACTAAAGAGAGAATTTTTTTCGTAAAAGTTGGTACATACCATACATTGGAAATAATTTTTTCTCCATTTCTAGGGAGAAAAACTTTAACTCCTCCCTTTCCATAAGGAGTATGTTTTGTATCATCTGCAAGAAAAATGTAATTAAGTTGGCAATCTTGAAAACTCCAAAAAAAACCACTTCGACAAGTCATGTGCTGAGTTGCCCCTGAATCCAAGATCCACTTATCTTCATAATCACTTCTAAGATGGGATGAGAGTTGTAATGCTGGTGAGGAAGTAAAAACATATTCTGAGTTATCATCATCTTGATCATTTGCAAATTAAGTTGAGTGCTGATGAAACTTGGGAATTTTATTAAGAGAATTTCGACAATCTTCAACATAATGGCCAATTTTGTTACATCTTCGACACACAATTTGACTTAAGTCTCTTCCTCTTCCTGAAGATTGTCCTCTGCCTCTGCTTTGACTTCTATTTTGAGATTGTCCTCTACCTTGATTATTATTTCCTTTTCCTTGAAAATTTCCTCTTCCTTGGTTGTTTCGTCTACCTTGAAAATTACTCTTTCCTAAACTGTTGCCTCTCTTAAAGTTATTTCCTCTGCTTTTGATTCGACCTTGACTTTGTACATTATGTGTTGCTTGATTCTGATTAAATTCCCTCTGCCTCTGCTTCGATAACTGTCAGCTGATGATTTACTAGTGTTGGCCTCTGTGAAAAAGACATATTCACCAACTTTCTTCTTCTTCCCAATGGTTTTATCATGTTGGGTCAACATTTCACAGAGCTCATCAAACTTTAGTTTCTCTAATTCCCCAGTTAATTGTAGAGTCTATAAAAAATGTGTGCAGGAAGAAGGAAGTCCAACAATTACAATTGTGACCATAAAGATATCATGTATTGCTGGAAAACCAGCATTAATGATTTCTTGCCTAATATTCTTAATTATTGAGATATATTCAAGTTCATCACCTCCTTCAGTCAATTTTTGTTGCAACAATTTTAATTGTAGATCAACTTTCTTTGATTCAGGCTGGGTATCAAAGAGGTCTCTAAAAGTTCTCAAAGCAGACCATGCATCTGTAACATTTTCTATATGGACATATATTTCATCATTGATAGAAGATTTAATGAGAGCTAAGGCTTTGGCATTCTTAACTTCTCATTTTGCTAGTGTAGCTGCATCTATGGGTTTATTTGGCTTAATATCACCATCACATATACCCTGCCATAATTCATTATAAATGAGAGTGCTTTTGATGAGGCGTTGCCATGTTTTATAGGATTTTGTACCTTCAAGTTTGTCGAAATCAGGAAACAAATTAATCAACTTTGACATTCTAGCATTGAAGCTTCACACCAAGAATCATAATCAGAAGAAAGAAATATCAAGATGGGCAACACAACATGCAACACACAACACAATAAAAAACTATCTATTGGGGCTTGGCCTTGATCCTCGTATAGTCGTTGAAACAAGAGAAAAATGACTGAGCTTTGCACTTGGCTCTAGTTAATTTCTCAAAAATTACAATCAAAATTTGATTTTTACAATGATGCTCTTGCAAAACTTGGTAAAAAGGTTACCCCCCCTCAAAGTAAAATTACTTTGAGTTACAATGTCACACTTATCCCTCCAAATAAAAATTACAACTAAAATGCCCTTATTACTCCAAAAATTTACAAATTACCTTATTACTCTACAAACAATAAATTCCCAAAATTTAAAAATCACCAGATCTCTCCAAAATACAATAATCCTTATTTCTCCAAAAAATTTACAAAATTGATTACACCAAAAAGCAAGAAGAAAGACATTTTGGAGGAGTCATTAATTTGGAGGAGCGATCAAATTTTGCTTTACACTTGTTGACACTGTCTGCTGGTTGGAGTAAATGGAACAAAGGAACATACAGTAGGTATTGGCTCCAAATCGTTCGTCAAAATTAGCTCGATAATACTATTTTTCGTCGTTTCAATGCGCTGAAGTACTAAAAACGTCAACAAAAATCCATCTCCAATCTTTTGGTGGCGGATTTGCTGCAAAACTGAAGACTTGCTAAATGGAATGCCGACACATGTATTTTTGATTAAATAAATCTTGCAAGAAGTTTGATCTGGCGCTGCAAGGCCCTTTGCTTTAGCTTGCATAAGACAACAAATCAGGATGTACGGTTTGACTTGATTTTTAAACGGATAATTTCCGCACCGAGCTGAACAAAGGAGGAGGCATATACATGAGTGAAGTACTATGGAAGCTCAATGAATCATCTTCAGATGAAGCTCAAGAATGAGTTAAGGCTCGTACTTCCCTTCTTCTTGAAAAAATGACAGAAAACCCTGCCAAGTCAAGATTTTTGACATGCTTGCAGAGAAGGAAAAGGGTCCTTTATGTTTTATGTCTGTTTGCTATTATGAAAAGGGCCATGTCCAAGTCTGGACTCAACACACTCATGGAGTTAGAGGAAACCTATTTGGATTTTTGAAGGGATTTGATGGGCATCTGAACATGATATTGCAAGATGAAGAAGAGGTATATACAATTAGGCGTCTTGTGCCTCATCTTATACGCAAACAAGGTCGTGGTTCAAAAACTCCAGCAGAGGAGTCACACAATGAATGCCCTTTTAATAATGGCAGAATGAATTTCTTGGGTCGCCTACAAGTGAGTGTCGGGCCAAGTAGTTGCTAGTGGCTGAGCTAAAGGCTTTGGAATTAGATGCATGTTCTGACTTTGGGTTAGAACATGACAAGGGGAATGACAAAGGGAAGCAGATTATTGATGTGGAGCCGAACTCCACTGTTGCTACCACGAAGATCCAGAAGGAGGAACTCGAAGATCCAGAGGATGGGAGTGCCTCTTCCACTCCTAGATGTGGGTAAAGGGTTCCCTGCTACAATTCATTGTTGACAGTGGGAGCCAAAAGAACCTCATTTCAACAAAGGCTGTGAAGCGATTAGGCTTACCAACCACAACACATCCACAACCGTACACCATTGGGTGGCTTCACCAAGGACGGGATCTTCACATGAGCCAACAGTGATGCTTTCCATATAGCATCAAGCCCTTCACGAGTGAGGTATTATGCGACGTTTCTCCCCTTGATGTTTGTGATGTATTATTAGGCCAACCATACTTATGGAAGCGACATGTTGAGTCAAGGTGTCATGTTGTTAATGTTACTTTGGGAAATAAGTTGTACAGGATACTGAAGGTAGCACTGCCTACCGCCATCTCTTTGGTTACTGCAAAACAATGCAATAAGATCATTTCTAAAACCAGGAAATTTGTTTTCCTGATGATATGCCCTCAGGGAAAGAAGAAGATGGTGGTTGCGACCTCTAGATAGGGCCCCTCCACATGACAACAATAGATGGACAAGGTTGTGGAAGAGTACGAGGACATCTTCACCTACCCCACAGGGGTGCCTCTGCACTGTCAGGTCAAGCACTCCATCGATTTGAACCCAAGTGTGCCACTGCTCAATGGACCAATCTATTAGTGCTTTGTTCTACAGAACGACGAAATCGAGAGGCAGATTCAAGAGCTATTGCAGAAAGGTCACATCCGACCGAGTTCATTGCCCTGTGGGAGCCCGATTGTGTTGGTATAGAAGAAGGATGGGACTTGGAGACTCTGTATTGACTATTAGTCACTGAACAAGATCACGGTTCAGAATAAGTACTTGATCCCATATATTGATGACCTTCTAGACCAACTAAAGGGGGAAAAATATTTCAGCAAGATTGACTTGAAGTCAGGATATCACTAGGTACTAATCAAAGCCTCCGATGTGTGGAAGACTACCTTCAAAGCCAAAGAGGGCCTTTTCGAATGGTTGGTTATGCCTTTCAGGTTGACAAATGCTCCTGCAACCTTCATGAGGCTGATGGATGACATGTTCTGGCCATTCACCAACTCATTTGTAGTGGTATACTTGGATGACATCCTGATCTTCAGCCCGAGTTGGGAAGAGCACCTCCAACACATCCGACAGGTTCTCCAAACAATGCGGAAACACAAGATATATGCCAATTTGGAGAAATGCACTTTTGGCATGAACCAGGTTCAATATCTGGGATACATTATTGATGGACAGGGGGTTTATATGGATCCAACCAAGATCCAAGTCATCCGGGATTGTCCAGCTCCAACCACTTTGACAGAGCTCCGCAGCTTTCTGGGTCTTGCCAATTTCTACTGCAGGTTCGTGTTGGGATTCTCTCATATCACTTGGTCCTTGAGTCAAGTCACCAAGGGAGGAGCAAAAGCAAAACTCTTTTGGTATGAATCTCAACAGATGGCATTAAAAGATTTGAAACATCGCCTTTCCTCTGCACCAGTGCTCACATTACCAGACTTGCAACAACCATTTGAGATCAAGACAAATGCCTCTGGCTATGCTATTGGGGCAGGCATTACTCAACAGGAGCATCCAGTGGCATATTAGACATAGTCCGGAAAGTATACCACTTATGACAAAGAGATGTATTCCATTATGCAAGCCTGCCATCAATGGAAGCATTACATTTTGGGGAAGGAAATGATCATCCCCATAGACCACCAGCCCCTGCAGTTCATACAGATGCAAGGGAAGTTGTAGAATGATTGACATCAGAAGTGGTCCATATACCTACAATAGTTCCATTTGAATATCAAATATAAGAAGGGCAACACCAATAATGTTGCAGATTGCCTCAGCCGACCACCAATCATGGCGTTAACCACCATGCTCAAATCTTGTGGGAACGAGACTTATGATTGGCCACTTCTCTAAAAAAGCGACCTAGAATTCGGGCACACATACTAGACACTCTTGGAGGGTTGGAAAGTTCCATATTTTCACCTCCAATAGGCCCTGTTATGCTACCCGCGACACCTTTGTGTTCCTTCAAGAGAGCGTGCAAAGATGATTTGGGAAGCACACTACAGTTGGGCCGTTGGGCATTTTGGGGTCGAGAAAATGGTGGCAGTACTGCAGAAGTATTTCTATTCGCTGAATCTTCGACAGGACATTTGGAAGTACATCATATCCTACACTGCTTGCGCCATTGCAAAATGACCATCAAGAAGCAAGGCCTCTACACTCCGCTTCCTACTCCTAGTCGACCTTGGGAATCCATCTCCATGGATTACATGTCGGTCCTTCCTTCTACTAAGCATGGAAACGACTGTGTTTTTGTAGTTGTCGACAGATTCTCGAAGATGGCCATTATGGCAACCTACAAGAATAGTATCATAGCAGAAGCCAATGCTAAAATCTTCTTTGAACGAGTGTGGGTACTCTTTGGGATCCCACAATCTATCATCTCAGATCGGGATAGCAAGTTCCTCAGTACATTTTGGTCCAGTCTCTATTCGATGCTGGACACCAAGATCACTAAGTCCGCAACTTTCCACCCCCAAACTGATGGCCAGACAAAGGTTGTCAACAGGATGATCGTACACATTTTGTGCATGTACAACTCAAACCATCCACACACATGGGATGAGAGGCTCTCCTATGTCCAACACAATGATAACCAGGCTCTCCACAGCGCGACTAGCCACATCCATTTTCGGGTGGGATTTGGATTCCAACCACTATGTCCCATTGATGTGGCCATGCCATTTGCAGCTACTCATGCAGATTCAGCTCATGTCCAATCCGAAACTGATAAGACAAAAAGCTTCATTGAGCACATCCAACATATTTTCCAGCAGGTCCACAACATTTTGGAGAAATCAAATGCCAAGTATAAGCATCGACATGATCAACATTAGATGCCACACAAATTTTAGGTGGGCGATAAAGTCTGGTTTCATTTGCAAAAGTAACACCTTACCGGAGCCTATCGAAAACTCCGACCACTTTGATATGGTCCTTACACCACTACCAATGCAGTGGGAGACAATGCATTTGAGCTTAGCATAGACTGATTCCTTGGCCTGCACCCTGTGTTCAAAGTGGACTGCCTTCGGCCATACTTCCCACCATTGCTAGACACATCAGACATTGTAGAACAACTCACACCTACAAAGTTAAATCTAGATTTCATGGAACAAGCCACAACTGATAAGATCATGGACACACAGATCAAGAACACCCAACAGTAAAGGATCCAAATATATCAAATTTTCAAAGAAGGCCAACTCCTTCACCAGGGAAAGTGGCTCACTAGGGACCAAGTTCAATAGAAGTTTCCTCATCTCATGGAGGAACTCAACGCAATGGGAACCATTGCTTCTTAAGGGGGGAAGAATGATCCAAGTGGATATTGGTGGCCACTTGCCTATTCCACTTGGTCCCCCAACACTGTCTCTTTCAGTTTTTTAGTTTCCTTAATTGTAGCACAGTTTAATATTTTTGCAGTTTTGCGGGTCCTGAACCTCTAAGCTGTTTTGAGGCCCTAAACGACGTTTTTAGGGAAAACGGAGAGACTAGAAATGTCCCAAACTAGTTTAATCAATTGTTTTTGCCCTTCTCTTCAAGACCTTTGAAACGAGGTATTATGATAGACAAATGAAGATCGTATGCCAAAGTTACGACCCTAGGAAGTTGATGTACCAATTTACCCAAATGGGGCCCTCAGTTTTGGTGCTTCATCTCCTAGGGTTAGGTTTTTGGATGTTTATGGTTTTCCATTGTTTCTCAATAATAAATAGGCCTTTGAGCCTCATTGTAAGAGAGTTCTGAATCATGTAGCCGCCACATCTCTTCTCCTAGATAAGCTACCATTGCCCGAGCTAGTCTTATTTCCATTCTGTTTGTAAGCATATTTTAGTATTTGATATTAATGAAATGAAGTGTTATTTCTACTGCATCTTTGTATTTATGGTTATATCTGTAATTTGTTGCATTCCTATTTCAATCCAGATCAACTAGTGAGTAAGTGTCATACATTTTTTTATGTCTATAAATCACCTTGATCACCCCTTGACCAATTATCTAGACTCAGACAAGTTTTGGTTGCAAAAAGACCCCATTAAGGCCAAGAGCGTTGGGAACACTTCGAAAGCATAAAGCCCTTCCCTGTTCTAAGCCACACCCTTAAAACGTGACTAAGTCTTCCTTGATCACACTCCTCCGACTCGAAGAAGTGTGCCCTGCTTGAGCACACTCCTCCGACTCAAAGAAGTGTGCCCTGCTTGAGCACACTTGCGCATCTTAAAGACTCAAAGCTCAGCTCTTCAACCTTCCCCGATGTGCTATGCACTCTCCTCAACTGACTTAAGTGCATTGTTGCACCCAGAGGGCACAAAACCTCAAACTTCAACTTTTAAGAGTGCACCATGCTACCATCCTGAGGCCTTTTAGGTGCATGAGTACACCCCGAAGGCATAAATCCTCAGCCTTCAGCCTTCAGGAGTGCACCCTATACCCTCTCTCTCCCCCTTGGGCACATAATGTAGTTAGGAAGCCCGACGGCTTCCCCATCATACTTTATATTGATGCTATGCACCCTGCCTTGATTGCTTTCTTCTTAGGGTGAATGAGCACATGTTGAAGTCCCGAAGCTCCTCCTCCTCCATCCTTTAATCTTTCTGAGTGCGCCCTTATGCTGCGATCCTCCATTGACCATTTTAAGCACATAAAAAGGACATAAACAAGAAAATATGCATAAAACATGGTAGAGTAGGATATTTTCAAACTAATAGTTGATCGTCGTAAGGGATTGTAGAAACAAGAATTCCAGGAACCTTATGGAAAGAACACACAAGGAAGATCGGGCAAAGAGGTTAAATGAAGGAAGCACAAGAACAATGAAGAACACACCTATAACTTGATGATGAAAGCACCATGAAGACTCCAAAGTTTGAATACCCTTTGGAGGGTGGAAGCACCTTGAGTAGATGATGATAAAAAAAAATAGACACAGTGGAAGCCATGACACCACTAAAGCATATCCATGTCTTCGGTCACTACCATGTCCCATTCATCCAAGATAGTGATGTGTCTAGTTTATCATATGATGATATGGGAAACACAGATGTATTAATGTAATCATTGTAAAATACAAACAAGTAGAAGTCCAAGAGTCATGTGTGAACTCAAGAGCCCGAAAAGTCCAAAGGACATGCCATACCAAAAGTCATATGTAATTCCAAAAGTCATTTGGAACTTCAAAGGTTGCATAAGTCCAAATGTCACTAGAAGTCAAGAGTCATGAGGATATACAAGGTCACTCCTCAAGTTATAAATCGATCCTCAATTCTCATATAATGGAATTTTAACCTTGGGTTCTCCCATAAGGCATAAGAGAGATAAGTTAGTACTTTTGGAGAGCAAGTAGTGGTTAGAACATTGTACTATTGGAACAAGTGATGCTCATTGTATACATGCATCTTGGATATTTTACTTGATATTTGAAGCTTGATGGCCATCACTTTTTCATACATGGATTACGAATGTTTGTAAGGATATTATTTGAATGTTTTTGATTCATGTTTTCTTTTACCAGTACTAAGATAGTTGAACTATTTTCGTTATTTTAGTTCTTATCTAATTGAGAACATGTTGCGATGCTTGTAATGTTTGTCATATCTTTGTGGAATATTTCATTTGATGTTAGAAAATAAATTCCTGTTCATGTGTGTATTTATTAGGGTGGTACTATTACCTCTCTCTTATAGACTCACTTTCTGTCCTCGCTATGGTAGAATAACCTTGATGCACTTTCAACTGAAAATTCATGAGGCACACTAGATTTCTTTTCAAAGAAACATATGTGATTCTCTCTCTTCTACTAAAAATTAAATACAAGGAAAATATTTAAGTGAATGGTAGTCGGGTCGTATCCTGGATGGGGATACTATCCCAAATGGTCTAAGGTCTAGTTGGGATTGCATATCAGGGAGACCCCCTTGAATGTTGTTCGGTCCAGCACTATCACTAGAAGGAGGGCATCCAGATTTTTATGGCTGATAACTCTGCCCACCCACATCACACTTCCTCCGGTCTATTAGCTTCCTATACCAATAGGTTTCATTTTTCATGATTGACTGGAGAAGTGCCAAATATGTTCATCCTTTTCATGCTGCAAAGGTTCCATATTTTGTAGAATTTCACTATGTATAGGTGGTTGACTCTTGCCACAGTTGATGAATAGACAGATAGTCTAATCTTAGCTAGATCATGTTTCAATTTACTTGTCTTAGAATAGAGAATAAAGGTCTGTACAAACAGCTCAAGCTTGGCAGACAAGTAGTTAGGTAGAGAAGCAAAGGGTCTCAAAAGCCTAATCTGAGCCCTGGAAGAGATAAGGGTAGACTTAGATAGGAGGAAAACTAAAAGAAAGGAGAAGAATCAGGGTTTGCTAGTTCAAATGCACCCAATGAAAATGAAGAGAAAATGTTAGGTATACTAGGTTGGGTAAGTAGTTTTGAAGGTATAGAAGCAGGTTTATGAGCAATTTTCTCCTTTGGAACAAGTTTTCATTTCATAAAAGTCATAAGGTACCATGGCAAGGTGGCTACAAAACAAATGGAGCATGACTAATTCCCCTCCCCATTTTTCCAAGAAAAACTTACTAACATTCCCCCCAAAGGACAATGAGATCTGCTCATTACCTTTTGTCCACTTCATCTCATAGAAAAACTAAGTGAACATGTGTTTTCACCTAGGCAAAACAAGCCACATTTCTTGTGTAAAAATTCTTGGTTCCATCTTGCCAAGTTTCCTAAACTTCACAACTGGGTATCCTTTCATTCCCCCCATGCCTAAGTTTTCACTCTATAAACTTAGCCCAAATTCACACATATCCATTCCACATAGTCATATTAACCTACTAACACTATTATATAGCTCCTATGTATATTCCTCTCCCTTACTAGGTAAAAATACACAAAATCCCTAAAAAATCTAATAACCCGACCCTTGGCTAACTATAGCTATATTTTAAATTTTTTTAGGGAGTTATTGGTCCACCCGGGACCAATAACAACCCTCCACGTGCCCTATCGGGGCTTGTTTAGCCTCTGGCTAAACAAACAGCTGAAACCCGCATTTTTACCCCCAAAACCCATTTAACCCAAAGTCGGAAATACACCGCAAAACATTACAAAACATGAAAAATTAAAGCGGTTCCCCAGAGATAACCTGCCGCCACCTTCATTACCTGCCACCCGTCCGATCATCGTCAACAGATCCAACGGCTGTCGCCGATATCAAAAGCCCCAATATGCCAAACGATAGCATTCGCGGGATGGGCAGTATTTCCGCCATACCGAGGACGTGTGTCAGGCGCCTAGCATGTTCGAAGCCCCCTACCCCAATACGACTTTCCTCCAAAGGCGGTGCAGGGAATAGCACTTACCACCCCACCGCCTCCCTACTGACGTCATGCCCACGTCATCTGATGACGTCACCCTCATTGCCACCTTCCTATCTGCTGACGTCACCTGAGACGTCACCCGTCACGTCACCCACCACATCACATGCCACGTCACCTGCCATGTCAGCATCCGTACCCTGCTACACGACAAAATGACATCATGCTGACATCATCAGAAAAAGCGCACCGAAACCCACCAAAGTAAAAAATTTGGGTAAGAAGGGGTGAAAACATTGTTTTTACCCATTTGTCTTTGTTTTCTATATGCAACATGTGCATGCGAATTTACATGCAAAAGAGCGTTTTCACCATACAGTTCCGCCACCCAGCAGTTCTACTCCACAGCTTGGCCCCCCGGCTCACTTGGTCACTTGCAAATTGACCATTCCGCCGAGAAAACAGGTATTTACAACAAATTGCTCCCGACCTTGTTTTTATTGGATTTCACTGTAAAATTGCGCACAACACCTATAAGTTGAAGAAGAAACACTGTGTTTCTACCCAAATACCCACCATAACCTTTGTCTTGCCAGATTCACCATAAATTCACACATTGAGCTGAAATTGAGCTCGTTTGGCCCTGCAAATTCTCCAAGGAACCCCGAAAACTGCCTTTTGTCCACAATTGTTGCCCATTGTGCCAAAGAAGCCCATAAGTTCTATTTCTCCAGCTAATTTCAATCCACAGAGCTAAATTAAAGCCAACAAACCAATTTCAACAGTGAAAATCCTGGAGAAATCGACAGAGCCATTGTTTTACCTATTTGCTTGCACTGAGCCAAAATTTCCAATTTTAAAGGCAACAGAGTTTAGCGATGGAAGGTCCAGTAGCCTTGAACATCACTCGTCTTAATGCACCCCACAAGGAATTGGAACATATGCCCTTAGCTAATAAAGACTATCTAATCCAAGACCTAGTAGGCTACCAAAACCATCTACAAGCAGTCTGTGAGCTCAGAAACAGTTACCAAAACCAAAATGATGTCTATGGCATATGGGAATCAAATCTACCCATATACTACCTACCACCACGTGCCCTGTCAGGGCTTGTTTAGCCTCTGGCTAAACAAATAGCCGAAACTCGCATTTTTACCCCAAAAACTCATTTAACCCAAAGTCGGAAATACACGCAAAACATTACAAAACATGAAAAATTAAAGCGGGTCCCCAGAGATAACCCACCGCCACCTTCATTACCCGCTAGCCATTTGATCATCGTCGACAGATGCAACGGCTGTCGGCGATATCAGAAGCCCGAATATGCCGAAATATAGCATTCGGGGGATGGGCGGTATTTCCGCCGTACCGAGGATGCGTGTCAAGCGCCCGACGTGTTCAGATCCCCCTCCCCCAATACCAGTTTCCTCCAAAGGTGGTGCGGGGAATACCACTTACCACCCCACCGCCTCGTTGCTGACATCATGCCCACATCATCTGATGACGTCAACCTCGTTGCCGCCTACCTATCTGCTGACATCACCTGACATGTCACCCGCCACGTCACTAGCCACATCACATGCCACGTCACCTGCCATGTCAGTGTCCATACCCCGCTACACAAAAAAATGACGTCATGCTAACGTCATCAGAAAAAAGCGCACCGAAACCCGCCAAAGTCAAAATTTGGGTGAAAAGGGGTGAAAACATTGTTTTTACCCATTTGTCTTTGTTTTCTGTACTCAACTTGTGTATGCGAATTTATGTGCAAAAGATCATTTTCACCATACAATTCTGCCACCCAGCAGTTCTACTCCACAGCTCGGCCTCCCGGCTCAACTGGTCACCTGCAAATCGACCATTCCGCCGAGAAAACATGTATTTACAACAAATTGCTCCCGACCCTGTTTTTATTGGATTTCACTATAAAATTGCCCACAACACCTATAATTTGAAGAAGAAACACTGTGTTGCTACCCAAATACCCACCATAACCTCCGTCTTGCCAAATTCACCATAAATCCGCACATAGAGCTGAAATTGAGCTCGTTCGGCCCTGCAAATTCTCCAAGGAACCCCGAAAACTACCTTTTGTCCACAATTGTCGCCCATTGTGCCAAAGAAGCCCATAAGTTCTATTTCTCTAGCTAATTTCAATCCACAGAGCTAAATTAAAGCCAACAAACCAATTTCAATGGTGAAAATCCTGGAGAAATCCACAGAGCCATTGTTTTTCCTATTTGCTTGCACAGAGCCAAAATTTCCAATTTTAAAGGCAACAGAGTTTAGCCATGGAAGGTCCAGTAGCCTTGAACATCACTCCCCTTAATGCACCCCACAAGGAATTGGAACATCTGCCCTTAGTTGATAAAGACTATCTAATCCAAGACCTAGTAGGCTACCAAAACCATCTGCAAGCAGTCTGTGAGCTCAAAAACAGTTACCAAAACCAAAATGATGTCTATGGCATATGGGAATCAAATCTACCCATATACTACCTCCCCTTTGTGAATATATTCCTTGAGATAATTCACCTCTGCTGTGAGAACTATGAGCCAACTAATAGGGCAGTTAAGACTCAATCTGGAAGTACCCTTTTTCATATTATTCCTGACTCTATAAATCAAATGCTGAACTTCAAAGCAACCCACCTCCAGTTTCCTCTTACCATGAAATTCTTGCTGGATGAAGGTCCCAAACTCTCCAGCTTAGAGATAACTAGAATTTCCCAAGTGTTTATGAGAGCAGATTGCTAGCCTAAGGAGCCACCTCCTTTTCACTATGCCTCTTTCAATGAAGTGGGTAGATTAGTTGTTGATATGATATCTTTTGTTCTGGGGTTCAAGACAAGTGAGAATATTGATGAAAGTATATTGGTTATGATGTCTATATTTACCCCAGGGCAACCCCCTACTGTCAAATACAACTATGCCAAACTTATTGCCAACAAGATACATGACCAATTGTTGAGGCTAGACAGGGAGGGAATCTTTAAATATTCATCATATATCTATCATTTGTTCTTATATTATCAGCCAGATATCTTCCAATTCCCCATTAGAAAATTGGACCATAAAGGGGAAAGGAGGTCTGTGATTTTTTGGACACCAATCTTTCATGAAGTCTGCAACTCTCCCTACTCTTATCGTGAGTTTATTGATATGTTTGTATACCCAGTCTCTTCTCTCCTGATGAGAACTCCTCCTCCTAGACTGACATATGATATGCAAAAGATACTACAACTCTCCAAAAAATATAAAATAGGTGACTGGTACTTTTACCAGAATCACACTATTCTGAGGATATATGGCTGTGAGTTATGCCCCTACAGGCTGCCCAGATATGTGCCAATGAGACTGTTTGCCTTGGAATATTTTAGGCAATTCATCAATTCAGATTTGAGTCACTTCCATAGCACAAAGAAAAAGGCCCGATTGAAACTTAGAGACCAATTAGGCCCCTATGTTATAAACAAGAAAGAGGAATGGAAGGATGTTGATGAAATATTGGGTCAAACACTCAGACTCAAGAGAAGCTTTTGGTGGGTACCCTATGACCCAAATGGCTTTATCAATGCAAGAAGGGTAAAATATAGGCTGGCACCCTATGAATATTGCAACATCTCTGACATAGAAAAGTTTGCCAATAAAGATGAGTGAGTGGAGGGCACACTAGTTGAAGAGTTTACTGAGGAAGAGAAAATGGAACAAACTATGAAAAATCTGGAAAAATCTCTTGACTTAGATTCTTTTGGGCAGGTGTCATTCAAAATACCACAGCAAACCGGGGAGAGCTCATCAATTGCTACAAATTCACAACAAGTTGCCCAGGAAAGGACTACACCAACAATAGGGATATCAAAGGGCAAGGAGTTAGTAGTTGCAGAGAAAGAAACAATGGAAGAACATCCAACTACCTCAAAAAAACACAGTCAAGGGCAAGCCCCTTCACTCCAGGCACAAGCACCAGAAGTACCAACACTACAGACTCCTCTTCTTGAGGAGAGAAGTAAGAAAAGAGACCGAGAAGAGACCACACCTGCAAGTGGGTCAATAGAACAACAAGAGGCCAAAAGGAAAAGGGTAGATCCTTTACCTGAAGAGGACATTGTGGAATAAATCACTGAAAGCACAAGAGGAGAGAGGGCCATCAGCCAACAGACTTTTGCTAGCTCTCACAGACAAGAAGTGGAGAGGCAGCATGGAATGGAAGTCTCCTCCTCAAGGTCACAAGCCAAGAAACAATTAGATATCAAACAATCATTTATGGATATTAAGGCTCAAAATGAGTCATTAAGAATTCAGTTGTATGATCAATTTCTCAAGATGACACCCTCCAAACAGCAAAGACTAATGGCAGCTTATGACATCAAGGAGGAGAAAATGATCTTAAGTCATTTCAAGCCCAAGGTTTAGCAACCACAGTCTGTAGCTGACTACATAAGGACCAATCTATAGGTCCTTGCCAAAGACATACACCCAATGGACCAAATAGAATTGCACAAACAAACGGGTGGAATGGTCTATGCTACATTGGCAGACAAGGCAATGCTGGCCCACCAATTAAAAGAGTCATTGAGTAATACATTTGCTCAATTGGATTTGGAGAAGATCTCTTCTCTAGCCAAAGACAACATAATAAAGACTCTAGAAGAAATAATTATTGAGTTGGGACATGATCCCAAGGATGCCAAGGGCATCAAAGCATTGATAAAGAAGGAGGAAGATATTACTGCCCTTAGAAAGCAATTGACGCTGCCTGTCACCATGCATCCACAAACAACAGAACTAGCACAAGAAAAAGTAGAAGAGGATGTAATGGATTTGTTGATGAGAATGAATCAAAGGCTAATGCAGACAGAGCAAGAGTTGGAGAAATCATTGCAAGCTAAGCAGGGAGAGTCGACCTCCCAGCCACCTGAATCAACTCCAACAATTGTCTCTGCTCCCCCCACAAACATAGAAGTAATCCCCCCCACTGAGCCAGCATCAACAACAGGTACAACAACTACAGATGCTACAGCAGCAGCAACAACAGAGCTAGAGACCAGCATGAGGATGGAAGAAATGATGAAGGTAGTGAAAGAGCTAGAAGCTCAAATGTCAGAGCTCAAAGAGGCAAAAGAAAGACTAGCCAAGCTAGAGGTGAGCTGTGACAAGTCAAAAATAATAGTGGCAGAGAAGACTAGAGAGGTGAAGGCCTTGGAGAACAAGGTGAAATCATTAGAAAAGGATCTCACCTTACATAAACCTCTGGCAGACATTAAAATGATTTTGTGGACCAACATTGGCCAGTCCGTTACTGACCAATCGCTATCAATTCAAATAATCTATGAACAAATTGAATTGATAGAAAGGGCACAAGAGCAGATTTAAAGGGCCAAGGCATCATTGGTAAATATGCCTGAGCAGGCCAATAGGTTGATCCATTTTTTGAATACCCATACGAAAGAACAACTAGCAGCTTTGGAGATCTTAGACAGGACAGGCACCATTTTGACAGTGAAGAAGGTGCTAACAATGAGAAATTTTTTACAGACTTTGGAAAGGAAGTGCCAAGAGATGCAGATGGACATTAATGCCTTCACAGAGAAATTCAAAATCTTGCAGCAGAAGGGTCTACCCAGTTTACTAACAAGCAATCAAAAACTATTATCACATCAACAGTATGCTCACAGGGTAAACATGTATGTAACAAATCAAATCACTGCATCATCCAGCACTTCAGAAGACACAGGACCTCCTTCCGGACAGATTTTATATGACAAATTGGAAAATTTGTTTTATATAGAACATGAAATAAATCATCTTTTTGAAGTAAAGCCTAACTTTTATAGGTATATTGAGGTTGATGAAACACTTGTGAAATTACAAAGACATCAGTTGCCTACAGACCAGTGGTGGCAGAGTATGCTGGAAGTTTTACCTAGGTAATTTGGATCTTTCTGCCTATGTACACTTGGTCAAATAGCAAGACACGTGGCAGATATGGAGGAAGGAGCTCAAGCGAGGATCAGGACACATTAAAGCCAAATCAAGAGCAGGTGAAAGGATCAGGACAACAACGTAAGAATGCAAATTAAAGAAACAACTACTTGCCGAATTCCTGGGATGAAAAGTCGAAAATATCTTGTCAGTTAAAGCAGCCAACACAACCACATAAACTCCTACCTTTATTTCTGCATTTATTCCTCTCTCAGAGAAGGTGAAGGAAGTTATTACTTCATATCTTATCCACAAGATATTTTGTAACTCTATTTTTGTATAAATACCCCCCCAAGGAATGTATTCGGGGTTGGTGATTTTCCTCTTTGGACCACGTTGTAACTCTGATATTTTTTAATACGAAGGCTATTGAAGTGCACTGCTACTGGACCGTTTGACTGTGGATTTGATGTTCTGAGCTCTGCTACAAAATTCCTATTTCTTTCTTTGGATCAATAAGTTATTCTAAACTGTGTTTTTGTGTTTTCTATGTTTGCAAATTTCATATATGTTTCATAATCTTAACAACAGGGAAAGAGAATAGCCCAGAACTTGTTTAAATACACTCAGTGTTCAATTCCTACTGTTATTTATGTTTTCTTCAGAACTAGCATAAACAGAAATTCTTAGATGCTTCTGTTTCCACTAATTCTTTCACTTTGAAAATTGCCAAGGAATTCTTCACTCCTCCTTGAAAATATTCATGCACCTTCCCTCTGCCACCATGATAAAGGATTCTTGACTGTCCTTTACACCCTGGCACACATCCCATCAATTTCAAGATTTCAATATTGTTCCAAAACTGATTAGCTTGCTCTATAGTATTGCCCTTTATCTTAGAAACACACTTAGCAGTCCATCTTCATAGATTCCATTGCCCAATGGAATAAACTTTTTCAGACTTGCATCCTAGCTCTGTTTAAAGTCACCACCCAAACAAATTTAAAACAAAACTCTGCACATCATAACTAGCTTAAAAAATTCAAAAAACAAAGTTAAATTATAAAGAGAGAGCCCTCTCTAGATGCAGTTTGGCTAGAAACTGCATCTAAAAGATTGGTTAGTGGTTACCTCCACCGTATTCCCTTTTCTCACAAGTTTTGGGGAACAACCTGAGTGATAACACAGTTAAGGTAGCAACATTCCAAACACTTCGCTGACTCATATTATTGAAGTAGACATATTTAATCACCCTGACCATAAACACAATTGTGAAATTTATTACAAGAACATCTGGGCAATTTGACCTATAACCCGTTTCTTTGCAAAGGCTATTGGATTAATTCTTGGAGCACATATTAATCCTTATTTTCCTAATAATAAAGAAGAAAATCATATAGGGATAGTGGTTTCTACAATCAAAGATTTCATTTTTTCTACCCTCAAAGAGCTAGCAGAATCTAAAGAATCCATAGAAAAACCAAACCAACCTCCATCTTTCAATAGGGGTGATAGGGACAATGTTGTGCTCTCAGATGATACTTTCCTCGAGTAAGGCAGTCTTGGAGAAGATTCCTAAGATTTTGAAGAGGAGGAGGATAGAGATGAGAACATGGCAGAAAAAGGTCTAGAATGGATGACTCTGGTTCCACTTTCCCTTCTAGGTGTTTTACACAAGATGCCAAAGAACCCAAAATTTTAATTAATGAAATATGACCCTAACAAGGCGATCAAAGAAAAAGACCATTTGGATAATTTCTACCTACACTTGCAGACGCTCAAGCTACGTTATGATGATGTTTTATGCACAATCTTACCTTGTACCTTATATGGTAGAGTGACTCCTTGGGATCATAGTCTTCCTGCAAATTCAATTCAGAATTAGAGGGGGTTTAAAAATTTGTTTGTAGAAAATTTCGCTGATGAGAAAAACCCAACCATGTTATTAAAATATGGGGGAACTTGAATATGGGGGGAAAATAAAAGGTCAAGGACCTTAATCAGAGGTTCAATAAGGTATTAAAATAATTTGCTCTAGATATGACACCTCATGCCTCCATTACGATCGATTACTACATGCCTACTTTTCCAATGACCATATCATAGTCTGTGAAGAGGGCGTCGAAGGAAACTTTGGCCCAAAATTTTGAAGAGGCCATTGCTGTTGAGAATGACGTGCATGCAATTAGATTCATTATTGATGATGAAACATCCAAGGACTCTAAGGAGACAGGTAAAAGGTTTGAGGCCTCTTCAAGGACAAAGGAGCTACTGATTAGAAAGCTTGACCCGCACTATCAAGAATTTTTCCAATGAATTGGTAGAATTGAAGAAAAGGACAAGCGAGACCAATATAAGTGGCCATCCCTCAAATTTTAAATCCCTTAAGAATTTCAATAATAGAAACAACAACAATAATTAGTCGACTAAGTCTGCACAAAGGTCAAATGTCGTCTTGAGTGTCAGAGTATGGTCATGGACCAATATTTTTCTTTTCACCAAGAATATCATTTAGAAAAGACATGCCCACAATGGAATGGCAACATGAATGCTCTAGATTGGCATATTATTGACTCAATGCTTGCAGATGAGTAGATTGAACAAACAGAAGAAAAGGAAGAATCTGAGTCGGTTGAAGAGCGCTTAAGAGACTAAGAGTGTTAGACACATAGTTAATAATTTTGGTTGTGTGTTCAATGCTGAGAAGAAAAACACAGAAGAACCACCACCGAATGACGCCCCAACTTAGAAACAAAATATTCTATATAAATTGAGAAGTCACAGGCCTATTCCTAAACAAGAGCTATCAAGGAAAAAGTTGAAAAAAGATATGTTAAGGAAACTCACTTTGCCTATCAGCCAAGCTCCAAACAAGTCTGGATATGCTACCATAGAAAAGAACACTTTCGCCATCACTAAAAGTAATACCATCATGCTAGAAGTGCCAAGAAAAGTCACTCCTTGAGACACTTCAACAATCCTCGTTGCACTTGACGACAACATAGTCAAGGATATGAAGAAAGCATGCAAAAATATTTCAATCTTTGACCTTAGAATAATAGCAAGCCAACGATAACTTCTTGTTTGGGCCCTTGATCAGGCCTCATTAAGTAATACTGATTCTACCTAGAAGGTGTGTGGCAAGTCTTTTGGTCCCTTACAGTCGATGGTTAATGTTGCAACATTAGAAGCTAATACTCTTTGCCCTCATTTCTATTGACTTTTGAAATTTTCAATTACAATGTTCACAATTGTTTAGTGGATTTTGGTGCATTCATAAATGTAATGCCATTATCTGTTGCAAAGAAAATAAATGCCAAATGGTATAAAAATTATGTACAAATTATTTAGATGGACAAATCTGTGGTCCAGGCTATTGGTGAACTCAGTCAAATTATCTAAAAACGATTGAGTTCATTAGTGGACATAACAAAAGCTTGTGGTTTAATCCTTAGTAGAGACTAGTCAAGAAAATTACAAGGGTATTTTGCAACTTATTGTTCACATGTGTGGCTTCCATACAAGGGCAAGAGAAATCATATCCGGGTGGAAACAAAACCTTACATGAAATACATGGTTACATCCTTCGAAGGGAAAAATGAGTTGGTCACTTTCGTCAATATAATTTTCAACAATTTATTTTTGTAAACTTACCTTCACTGCTATCTTGCACATCCATCACCGATTCCACTAGAAACATAGTTGGAACTCCTTCCTTGTTCTAAAGCTGGTGCAAATGATATATGCAATATTAGTGTACATAATATTACTGGTGATAATAGCAGTAATCATACAGGAACTAACTTAGTAGCTTGTAAATTTTGGACTCTTTATTTTGATGGTTCTAAGACATAGGATGATTTCAGAGCCGGTTGTGTCCTCACAGATCCTCATAATAAGAAACATGTATTTTCATGTCATCTCGAGTTCAAGTGCACTAGTAACATTGAATAATACAAAGAACTTGTACTTGGATTAAAGAACGTTATAGACAAGAAGGTAGAGTTTATGAAGGTAATCAGTGACTTAGAGGTAGTCACTCATCAGGTACGAGATACTATACAGTTTGTTTGACCTCATTTCAAAAACTACCAAAAGGAGGTATGGAATTTGATAAATCATCTTAAAACTTTCAATATTTTTTCTTCTCCTAGAGTTATAAACGCAACAAAATATACATTAGCAAATGCTGTTGATAGGATGTCACCATTGAAAAATGGTTTTTCTATTGAAATTATATATGAATGATCGTTACCCAACAATGTCACTAACTTACACATTTTCAATAATGACAAATAGATACTGCACTTTATGTTGAATAGTAATATATCTAAAGATGCCACCATAGAGGAGGATAAGCATGAGAAGGCTTTGCAAGAAGCATCTTGAGCATCGAAAGGAAACACTATTCCAAAAGGTGTGGTGTCCCTGGAGAAATTATATGACTTGCAGAATCAATTTAGAGGGCCAACAAACACAAAGAATCAGAGTTAAAATCTCACATCCGAACAAGTTAATTTGGGAACCCCATGATCCAAAGTATGTCAATCTCGGTACTTGTTATTCCTTGCAGGAGCGAGAAGCATTAATTCGTTTATTCAAGCAATATCATGATTTGTTCTCTTCGACATATGATGATTCAAATACTTATGATACCAGCATCATCCAATAGTGCATGATTCCCATACAGAAAAGGGGTGAAACCATTCCAACAGAATCTATGAAAAGTTCATCCTACACTGAATCCCCTTATTCAAAAGGAATTGAGAAATTTGTTGGATGCTCAGATCATTTTTAAAGTCAGACATTCCATGTGGGTTTCCAACTTGGTCTCGGTCAAAAAGATGTCTGGAGAAATATGTTTATGTGCTGATTTTTGAAATCTTAACTAGGATTCTGACAAAGATAACTATGATGTGCCATCCATGGAGCAGATACTCTAGATAGTGTTTGGGTCTGAAATGTTTTCACTACTAGATGGATTTTTAGGTTATAATCAAGTGCTAGTAGCAAAACCTGATAGATTGAAAACTATATTCCATACTAAATGGGGAACATTTTCTTTCAAAAGAATGTCTTCTGGGCTAATCAACGCTAGTGAAACCTTTCAAAGAGAAATTGACATCATCTTTCAAGGACTTATAGGTTAGATTCTTGTTGTCCACTTGGATGATGTCACTATATTTTCTGAGAGAAGGTCAGATCATGTACATAATCTAAAACAAATATTTGAGTAGTGTTAGAAGCATTGAATTTTTCTGAATTCTAAGAAGAGTGTCTTTGGTGTGTCTGAAGAGGTCCTGTTAGGGTACATCATAGAAGAAAGAGGTATGAAAAATTGACCTCGTGAGGGTTAGAGCTATCACACTTTACAACCTCTGGGGTAAATGTGCATATAAACAACATAATAGGAACATAAATACAATAAACATATCAGCCATCAAAATCCATATATACATTAGTACATTTGCACATGAAAATCATGGGAATGAATTTTTTTTCATTAATAATGCAATGAACCAACCAGTGATGGGACTACCACATTCCACCTGACCATAGATTGGCTGAGCCAAGTCTCTCTTAAGCTAATCACCCTCATGCCATATTCCAAGCATGAATGTGGGACTCATATAACACATCAAAGAACACCAATCAATGTGGATGCCAGTGGAGTTCACCACCTACACTGTGAGGAATTTGAGTGCCTCCTAGTCTCTCAGGCTTTACCGTGCATCCACAGTCTGATCGAGGGATCGATAGGCCCTACATCGAGACATGATCTCAAGGTTTTACTGTGCATTCCATCCTAGAATCACTAGGCCCAATGGAGAGAAAATCCACCTCTTGGGTTTACTGTATATCCTGCCATTCATAGGCAAGGATTCCTAGGCCCACCGAGGTGCAAAATCTGGCTTTACCGTAACCCACAGTCTGGTTCAGGGGTTACTAGGCTAGTGTCTTTGTGAATCCTCATTTTGGTTCAGGGACCACTAACACCATGTGTTTGTCAATTCGGATATCCACCCCACTCAACTTCGAATCTAATCCGATCATCCCCCACAAAACACATGAGACAACACATCTGATCATAGCTATCAGGAAATGGAAAGGGTAGGTTGAAGAAACTGTCACACCTAGAAAAACCCATGCCATGGTAGAAAAGAAATGCATGAATTCCTATGCATGCCAAATCTAGCAAGGAAAATACACATGTAATCCCATGCATGCCAAATCTAGGAAGGAAAATACACATGCAAGTTGATACTTGTAATGAAGCCTATTGTAGCTGCTTGATCCTACCTTTCCCTACTTGATCCTTGCTTCCTCTTGCCTTCTTTGCCTTTCTTGCTCCAATGCCAAAGTGCTCCAAGAAAACTCTAAGTAACCAAGAGTATGAGAGAGAGAGAGAGAGAAATGAGAGAGCTCCAAAACTAAATTGACCAAGTCTTGCCCACTGATCCTCATAAGCCTTTTTATGAATGAGGCCTCTATTTCCTTCATTTTCCATTATTTTCCTTCAATTTCCTCCTCACATGCAAAATGTGACCTTTCACCTTTGTTTTCTCCTAATTTCCATTATTTTCATAAGTAAATGTGCCAAAATACCTCTTTGCCTCTTTAATGCCTTAGCCATTGCCTTTGCCAATTTCCTTAGCCATAAAAAACCAAATGAACTCCCCCTAGGATGTCTTGCCCACCATTCAGCTTGGAATACATGTCCCATCATCCGTGGTATTTATATATTTTTACATGGAATTTTTACAGGTGTTGTTACAGAACCCTTCCCCTTGAGGGAACACCATCCTTAGTGTTCAATGAAACCTATAAATATATGACTGTTGAAAACAAAACATACTGCCAATGGAGCTTTATAAGACAACTCGTTGCAATATTTACAATGAAATATCTGCACAAAATCAAAACATCATAACAAGATGACAACGTACTGCATAATGGAGCTTTATAACACAGCTCATTACGGTATTTACAATAACCACATATGCACATTTTCTCAACCAACAAATAAAATAATACGATGCCTACATCCACAACAAGGGAATCCAAAGGCTCACACCTCCATCCTCAAAGTAAAACTAGGATCCACCTCTTCCCAAGAAGTCCATAATCCATTGTAAAGTGAAATCTACATCCAATGTCTAGTGCTATAATCTCACGCCACTTTTCCTCTTAGTGAACATTTATCGGCTTATTCTTCCAGGGCGCACTCCCAATGTGCATTTGATTCCATTTGGCAATGCTAATGACCAAAACAAATCCATTTGTGACCTTCCCTTCTCTTCTACACAGTCCCTTGGGAATCTGGTGACCCCTTCTGTGCAGTCACTCACCTTCCAAGTTTTGCTAGCACCCCCATCCTGGGCAGTCCATCCCTTGGAAAGGCTTCCTCATATCAGAAGATTTAAAGACCAAAGTATATACCTGCCTCAAAACTACCATACCAATCATAGCATGCTCATGGCAATCAATTGACACTATTGGGTACCAGTGTCCCACATTGGCCTTGCTCCTGAAGTGCTTTATCAGCATACTGGTACATGTTTCAATTCCTTTGCTACTGCTACTAATTCTTGCAGTCGATTTCAACCACCTAACTGGGCATGCTCATGCTTCTTGTACTAGGCACATAGCTTCCATCAGTTTTAAACAATTTAAAATAAATTCACATCATACTTCATTGGTAGCTCGTTAATACGGTACATTTGCAATCATGTTCGCTTCCTGTCACAACAAGTCAAACTAGCATATTTGACCAGGTCAACATGTATACAAATATCACATCAGGTTAGCTCAAACATAACAGTCAAAATCATAAATGACATTTAACCTTCATAAATCAAAATCATAGATCACATGTAATCGTCATGGCCCAAAATAAAAAATCACATGCATACTAAAACTGAAATACGATACCGATACTTATCCTTCATTGATCCTTACTTCTACCTTGGTTCTTTCTATAACACATTGGATTGGTTGCCACACCTGACAAACATCCAATGCCTTCTCCTCAACCATGTGCACATAAGCATAGTGTGCATCACACACATACAACCACATACGACATGCAACTCCATGCAACACATGCATCTACACATGACATACAACACATACACCTACACCCAGTGTACGACACAACTCAATACATATGCCTACACAGAGTACTACACAACGAGTACACATGCCGTAATACCATGACTACATGATGCATTATACCACATGCCCATAATACAACATCAATGATATGTGCACAGTACCACACATACACAAGTACCATATGTACAACATGTACATAGTACCACTTATACAGTGCACGACATGCACAACATGTTGACAATATCACATGTACACAGCTCCACCTGCATAGCATGTACACAATGCCACATGTACACTACACCACTGTACAATGTGTACACAATAACACATGTAAACAATACCACACACAAAATGTGTACGCAACACCATATGTACATAACATCACATGCACGACATGTACACAACACCGCATGCTCATAACACCTTATGTACAACATGTACATGACACCACATGCTCATAGCACCACTTGTACAATCATGCACACAACACCATATGTACAACATGCATGCAACACCACATGTACATACCACTACATATCCAACATGTACATAGAATCATCCGTACACAAAACTGCATATCCAACATGCATAGAGCACCATATGCACACACGCCGCACATACATCATGAAGACAGTACAATATGTATACAACACCCCACATGCAATATTCACACAACCCTATTTGTACCATCATGTACATAACATTGCATAAATAACATGTACACATGTTATGTATACACAACACCACAAGTGCACACATCATAGATGTAACATGTACAACATATACAACATATGCATAATAGTAGTACCACACATCCAAAACCATACTGTCCTTCCCAAGAAACCTTGCTTCCAGTATCTCATATATGCTTATCCTAGCATGTTGCAAACCACACTGCTTTCACTCCGTTGCTGTATCCTTTAGCGTCACCTATCATAACATAAACATAGGCATAATACAAGTATACAATATCAATTCATATCCACATGATGTTGACCTCGTATATTTTTCGTGACTACTCTTTCCAATTTATTCCTCGTAGACCAAGAACCTCTTCACGTCGTTCTCCTGCATAAGCAATCATTCCTCCACAAGGGTGATCCCTAACAACCCTGCTAGATAGTAACATAGGTACATGGATACATACATACATATATGAACATTAGCATAAAACAATAATGATCCTATCAAACAATGACATACATACATACATACATGTATACATATATAAACATCATTATAATCATGATCTTAACAAAATTGTCAGATAACATAAGGTCAAAGTTAAGAGAACTTCCTTTATTTATGCACAAGCATTGAGAACAATAGTTCCCAACATAGCAAAATCATATGACACCTCTGATCCATTTACTTTACCTTTCTTGGTTACATTTCTTGTGTCTGCATTGCTACTATCCATTTACTACAATGGACCCAACCAGTCCAACCAACTATAATAGTCTTACCTTCCGCTACATTTACTCATGCACAAAGCTTCATCTGGGTCTTATATCATTAGTTGGGTACCACACATCACTCCTAATTTCCATCAACTTTTATCTTTCCCAATAAATTCCCAAGACTCAAAACATAAAAAAGGAAATATAAGAAACAAACAAGAAGACCATAAAAACTAATAACAACATGACTCCACAAACAAGGTGGTATGGACATACACTAGACATAAACAAAGACACAAATCAAGCTCAACAATTCATAAAAGACTAAAAGCACAAGACTAAAAACAAACACCATGACTCAATCCCCATGGTTCCCAAGAAAAGCTCAACCCCAGCCTTCTTCAAGATTTGATGGAATCCTCTCTTACCATGCAACTCCCTGCATCATGCTCACACATGTCAACCACATGTTGAAAATATCAAGACAATCATATTTATCAATTTGAAATCAACTTTTACAAACAATCATGTTATAATCCATAGTCATTAGACATAATTATACAACTATTGACTACATTGAAGTACATATCAACTGTCTCAACACATACATGTTAGTACAATAATCTTAAAACAAATCATTTGAACACATACTCATATTAAGAAATTCATCAATCATTCAACCAATTTCAAACATACCATGTTATATAAATAAATTAGACGACATAATAAGCACCAAACAATCAAATATAAAATAAATGACATAATTAACTATGAAAGACCAAGTATAATACATAAGTAAACTCACACCTTAGTGTACCTCAGGGGAGGCTATCTTGTCTACATAATCAATCTAGTTAGCGAGATATAACTTTACAACATGTCAACATAAATCATGATATCCATAATAGTAACTAACTAACATGTTCATATTACAGGCTCATAAGCATCTGTCGTTCATGCATAATAATTACATATGTATGATAAGTTTAAATTAGTATGACACCATATCACAAATATGTCATCTCATACTTGAGTATCGCAACCATAACAATCTACATAGTTCAAACCAGGTTAACACAATACATATAACATCAAGATATTCAATGCAATGAACATAACCATCACACATATGACCAATCCAAATTATGGCATCAAGATCTCAATGAAATAACTCTAATAATCAAGTTAATAACATATAATAATAATAGCCTATATATCATATTCATCAACAACATAAAACAGAATCATCAAGCCAACTGTCATATAACAATCAATAAGTTAACCTATAACATACTCATCAACAACACATAGCATAATGATCATGTTATCTAATATAAAACAACAATAACAATGCATACAACTACAAGTTACTATCATTCTTGACTATTTGACAAATGTGCATATAACTACACTAATCAACCAACATCTATCATGAATGTAACCATAACATCAAAAGACATATACATAAACCTAATGTATATAACCCTAATGCATATAAAAATACTTAACTTACATACCTGCATGCTCAAATGCCATACCGATATGATGATCTACCCTTGCCTCGAGGTCCAATGCTGCAACTTCACTTTGATGATCTACATCTCTTGCTTTATCTCAACCAACTCATTAGCATCATAACAACCAATAGCACCATGATGACCTAAATTGCATACAATGACTTCAAAAGGCATGTTTTACCTACTATTCAAACTATAACCAAGACCATACATGCATAACAACTGCATATAGACATATAACACATGAGTGCAAAACCATACACACACCATTCTAGCCAGAGTCTAGTCATCAATGCATGACCATATCAACTACACAAACCGTGACCTCATGCATGACAACAACCATTACTCCATTGTACGCATTGCCACATGCAACCAACAATATGCATAAGCAATGCAAAATCAACTACACCTACGCATAAACACATGTAGTCGAACATAAGCGATCAATTCGTGTAATCAACTTACAAGACTAATACATGTAATCAAAATATTCAAAAATGTAACCTAACATACAAGGATGTAAGTAGGTATCATGAAATCAAAATGTAAGTGACATATAATCCATACATAGTCAATCAAATGTTCCAAAAATCAATACATCGTGTCTATTAATTTGAAATCAGCATTCAAAAATACTAACAACCTATAAACATACCCCCTTACTATCCATGGTCCACACTAAGGTAGAAGGAGGAAGATACTATAATAGCCTGATCTCCAATGTCCAATTATAGAAATGAGATCTCCAAAGCTCTACTAATTTTAACCACACTTGAAAAGAAATTGATTTTTGTTTCTCATACATTTGTATGAGACCAATTCAAAAATATTGCACTTATTCCACTTGTAACATCATAACTAAAAACATGCCACTTTTCCATTTCCATACATGCAACTTTTCAAATTCCTTGCATGCAACTTTTTGAATTCCCTACATGCAAATCTTCAAATTCTTTGCATTAAAATAGGCATAGATTAGCTACATCCATATTATCATACCACAATACTATCCCATCTAAAAAATAACATTTTCTTCAAACAATTACCATACTTTTACATTTTATTCAAACAACTACTATACTATTACATTTGCATGTAAGCATTTTTTCAAACACTTTACATGCAAACTAATATAGCAAACTATTTGCCTACAAGTAAGCACATATCTGTTGGGTTGTGTTATATTCTTTCCACATAGTTAACAGGGGGTTTGAGGGGTACCTGTAACCCCACTTTATGGGGTCCGGGGTAGC
>APFE031135248.1:93668-105145 GCA_000404065.3 Pinus taeda
TCTCCTGTGGCCCCCTGTGGAAAGAAAACAACGAGTGGGAGATTGTTGGGTTGTGTTATATTCTTTCCACATAGTTAATAGGGGGTTTGAGGGGTACCCGTAACCGCACTTTATGGGGTCCGGGGTAGCGCCCCGGAAAAGTTTGGTTTTGGACCTTATGTTAGGTTGGGCGGACCCACCTATGGTTTTGTGCATGATTTTCGCACATGTTTTTGGGACGTGATGGTTTTCGGTCCATGGTATTGGATGCTTCAGCATGTATAAATATGTCTTGTAACATTGAAAGGAATATAATGAAAAATCAAGTTGGTAGTCCCGGTTTTGGGATCCAGGGGAAAATCTCTGTGCATATGTGTTTTTATGTGTTATGCTCTCACATTGTTTATTTTTTTGTGATTTAGAATTTGTATGCAGGTAATTTCTGTACGGGGTTAAAACCTACAATATCAACTACATAAATACTATTACACATCAATGCTATCCCCAACCACAAACAACATACTCATTGGGGTATTTTATTAAACAATTTGTATGTAATTAATCATTGAACCATTTAAGCATTTTATCAAACACTTTGCTTGCGAACTAATATAGTGAATGATTCAATGAATATATCCTAACTGTAGTAGTAAAAGTTATGGAAATTGAACCATATGATCATTGGAATTATCCCTCACTATGGTTCAAGTTTCAGTTTCTGAGATTTCATAGATGAAAAGTTATAACAAAAATACCAACACAATCATATTTGGTTCACAATTCTGGGAGTATCCAGAAAGATCGACGTCCACTCATTATATATCCTAAAATATAGCGATTAAATGTCTGAAATTTTTATCACAATATAAGTGGGATGTCCTCTCATTCTGGAAACAATTTCAGCTCCTGAGAGTTCCCAGAATAAAGGTTATAACAAAAATGTCAATGTGACTTGTTTGAGACCTGATTTTAGGAGCATTCAGAAGGCTAGACTTCCTCTGCTCATATCTCATAAAATATTGCGACCCAATATCTGAAATTCCTACCACATAATAATTGGTATTTCCCCTGAATATGGACATTTTGTTTTCTTTTGAAAGCCTACGGAAGAAAAGTTATTGCAGAAATTCCAACATGACTTGTTTAAAGGTGCATTCAGGAAGGTCATCTTCCTTAGATCATAATTCCTAAAGTATTGTGAACCAATATCTGAAAATTTTACCACATTATCAGTGGGATTTACTTTTAGCATGGAAAAATTTTCCACTTCTAATATTCGACAGAAGAAAATTTATAACATATATGATAGAAAGATATAAAATTTAACCTTTGTTCTTCATTTTACCTATGATAAAACCCATCCAGTCCAAGTGTTTGAACCATGCTCTGATACCACTTGTGACAACCTCCAAGGTAAATGTGCATATAAACAACATAATAGGAACATAAATAAAATAAACATATCAACCATCAAAACCCATATGTACATAAGTACATTTACACATGAAAATCAAGGGAATGAATTTTTTTCATTAATAATGCAATGAACCAACCGGTGATGGGACTACCACATTCCACCCAACCATATATTAGCTGAGCCAAGTATCTCTTCAACCAATCACCCCCATGCCATATTCCAAGCATGAATGTGGGACTCATACAACACATCAAAGAACACCAATCAATGTGGATGCCACAGGAGTTCTCCGCCTACACCGTGAGAAATTTGAGTGCCTCCTAGTCTCTCAGGCTTTACCATGCATCCGCAGTATGACCCAGGGATCACTAGGCCCTATGCCGAGACATACCTTCTAGGCTTTACTATGCATTCCATCCTGGAATCACTAGGCCCAATGGAGAGAAAATCCAACTCTTGGGTTACCATATATCCCGCCATTCACAGGCAAGGATTCCTAGGCCCACCGAGGCACACAATCTGGCTTTACTGCAACCCACAGTCTGGTTTAGGGGTTACTAGGCCAATGGATTTGTGCATCCTAAATCTGGTTCAGGGACCACTACCACCATGTGTTTGTCAATTCGGATATCCACCCCACTCAACTTCAAATCTAATCCAGCCACCCCCCACAAAATGCATGAGAGAACCCATCTCATCAAAGCTATCACGAACTGGCAAGGCTAGGCTGAAGATACCATCACACCTGAAAAAAACCATGCCATGGTAGAAAAGAAACACATGAAATCCCATTCATGCCAAATCTAGTAAGGAAAATACACATGCAATCCCATCCATGCCAAATCTAATAAGGAAAATACACATGCAAGTTGATACCTGCAATGAATCTTGTTGTAGCCGCTTTATCCTACCTTTCCCTACTTGATCCTTCCTTCCTCTTTCCTTTTTTTCCTTTCTTTCTCCAATGCCTAAGTGCTCCAAGAAAACTATAAGTAACTAAGAGTATGAGAGAGAGAGAGAGAATAATGAGAGAGCTCCAAAACTAAACTGGTGATCTGAAAATGGGGCACTTAGGCTTCTTGTCTAACTTACAAGAACCTCTCCCACTTCCAAAGCTTTAAACATTCCCAAGTCTTATTGATTAACCAATGCGGAATTAAGAAATGCTTGAAAATATAGGCATATGCTTGTATTTGTTTTTAAAGTATTATGCCTTAAATTCTGTTGTTGTGCTATAATCTAATGTGCTCAAACTCATACACAAATATACATAATACTAAATAAAGCAATAGAGACAATGCAACAATAAAACAGATACATGAACAACAATATTAATTTGGAGTTCACCCAAAAATCTTGTGCTACGTCTCTGTGAGCTCTGGTTAATTCGACTAGGCTCTCTGGGATTATGGTATTAGTTCTTTTTACAAACTCTTGGCTCAACTCCTGTTGTTTTATACCAAAAAAGTGGGTTAAGACACCATTTAATCCCCTGGTTCTTGAGGCTCTTGCTCTTGGCTTTGGCTCTTGGCTCTCGCTCTTTAGCTCTTGGTTCTGGCTCTTAGATCTGACTCTCGCTCTTTGGCTTTGGCTTGGCTCTCTGGTTCTTTAGCTCTGACTTCTTTCTCCCTCTATCAATTCACAACTCACTGGTCTTTTCACTTGGTTTCCAAGTGACTCCCTTGGTTTCTCCTTGGCTTCTATGCTACCTCTTTTGCCTTAGCAAACCCCCAATGATCTGCAACAACCAACAATGACCAACAACTACTCAACAACAACTCAACAACAACTCAACCAGCCATTCTATCTTTGACATCCATGGATTTTAAGCCAAAATGATGTTGTTGATTCATTTCCCTCTCGAGCTCTTCGTATTCCTATTTTGGTTCGCTCAAATCCCTTCTTTGAGCGTTATTAATCATTGCTAAATGCCCTCGAGGATGAATGCTACCTATTCCATAATGGAAGGAGCCACCGACGCTTTGAGTCCTTCAGAAATAGTCGCTCTATGTTTACACAGAGAATGTTGTCAAACACGAGAAAATATGTATAAAGCACTGTTCACCGGACTTAAGATTTTCATAAATGCACTTTATTTTCCTATCGGGTCCACCCTCAATCGTTGTCGCAAATCGCAATTTCCCGTTCCATGGCTTTCCTTTTGTATTTAAAAAACACGTTAAATCCCACAAAACGGCCTTATGGAAGATTTTAAATATCATTCATTTGCATTTCGGAACCCCTTTAGGTTCGGTTTCATCACATTGGCATATATATAACATATATTCCTGCTCCTTTGGGTGGCTCAGATGTGATTTTGCAATGTGACTTATCACAATCAAAAATCGCCTGAGCTCTAGGGTCTATCCACATAGCATGGCATAAGCTAATGTTATCCATTGATGACGATATCAGTGATCATGGTATCGCTTGGCCCAGGGTCCCACCTCTGGGTTGTGGCATCACCGATTGCGATCCATCGATTTCATCGATCAAACCTTTCCACATCTGCCTTCAATATCTGTCGACTGCCTTTGCCGATTGTGATTGCCGATCAGATCTAGGCTATTGATTGGCAAGATCAAACGGCTCTTGTGCAGCATCTGGTTTAAGCCTTTAATTGCCTTATTTCTTCAGTTTTTTGCCTCTTTCCCTAAGAACAAAATGGGAACTTATTTTTATAATAACTCCTTCACTTGAAGTTCGTTTTCACCCATTCAAGTTGTGTTGGATTCAGAATGAGGAGATCTCTGCAATGAGACTATTTTTGAGAGCAGCCTGTGATTTTCATTTTCCTCTGATTTACAAAGGCTTTGTGCCATTTGACACCTTTTAACTCTTACATGAAGTCTTTTAGAATTAGAGGTTTATCCAGGATCCATTTTTGGATCACGCTTTCCCAATGAGAGAACTTTTGGTCTTCAAAAGACTGATATACTGATCTGAATAGTAAATGAGAGTGACTCGCCCTCTTCTTTTAGCCTCCCTACACTTGCCTTTGCATAGTGCTTCTAAACCAAAGTTTTTGACCACTTCCCTTCTTGGATGGGCTGGTCTTCCTTCTTTCCTTCATGCAGAACTTTTGTTGAAATGGTTATGGAAGGTAGTTTGAATTCATTTGCCTTGATCATTGATCTAAGTTGGCTCAAACCAATGTGAAGTCATCTGCTCCACAAAACTTTCATTTGTACCTATTTGAAAGGCTGCCAATAACAATTGTTAACAACAATGGGCATACAAACGATGGACTAGATAACAAGTCCACAAGACATGCCTTTAAACGAATGACTCTCCAAGTCAAGCATGTAGAAAAAGACCATTAGGATTCTTTTTCAAAAGAGGAAACACTTCATCATTATCTCCATTTGGAGACCAAGTTAACTTCTCCCAAGTCAACATGGCATCACATGCATATCAAAGCAATCAACCCTACAAGTTAATTACACATACATGTTCAAAACAAGGAAATCATCATCCCTGTGTTCATGCATCTCATGATCATGCATGCATTTCATCCTTCAACTTTCACTTAAGCACACTATACTTTCGAAGCTGAAACGAAATATAATGTAGATGCATCAACAGACATGCAATCTTAATCGGATAAGAACTCTAACCGTTCCTTACCAATCCCTTTCAAAGGTACTACCTTTGTTTTCACATCAACATCATCATGTGAATCATTTTGACACACATCATTCATGGAATCTTCACTTCCATTTCTTCCATCTTCTCTTTCCACTTTCTTTAGCTTTTGTGGAAGCATTGATGGATCCAAAGTCCAACATTTTGCAACAAGATATCCTTGCTTATCGTAGTAAGTGCACTGCATGTGCATCCTCTTGGAAGCATGATTTGCCTTGTCCAATGGACCTTTGGCTTCTTGCTTCTTTTCCTTCTTCTACTTCTTGTATGTGGCCATTCTCTTCCAACATCTAGAAACATCATGGTTATCCAAATCACAAAAGGAACATGCAATTCGTTTCCCATACATATGTGGAAATTTATCATGCTTTGCACAATCAAAAGGAAAATGTTCAGAACCAGATTCATACCTTTCTCTTTCACCTTTATTGCCTTCATGTGGAGGTGAAGCAAATGAAGAAGTGGCTCCCTTTGGAACACCATCAATCTCTTCAAGGCTATTGGAGTCTCCCCAACTCTCTGGTTCAAGTGTGTGCTTCTGAACACCTGCAATTCAACTCTCTCTTGGAGATGTTTCAATGGCCTTCATGGCAGCCTTGGAACATTCTCCATAAGCTTGTCCATAGATGAAACCCAAATACTTAGGCCTTTCCTCAATCATTATTGGCTCAACAATACCTTGTGCATGTCTACCCAAGCCCTTTCCTTCATAGCCCATCTTGGACATTAGCTTGGAACCTATGCCTTTAGTATGTTTTTCAAAAGAACCAATATAAGCATCCTTAGAGGAATTTGAAGACAAACTGGAATGGTTTACCTCTTCTTCAAGCTGATACTTGAATAAGGCTTCTTGGGCAAAAAAGAGCTGTGTTTCCAACTCGTGCATCCTTTTCATGTTCATATTTGCAATACGAAGTTGTCTTTCCATTTCCTGTAGTCCGTTAGCAAGCAACTGCTTCTCTTCCTTCATAGAATTCAGTTGCTTTCTAAGCATGCTGCTCTTCCTTCCATCCTCATATATTTCTCTCACCATATCCATCATGGTGGAAAATTCTTGCTTCATGTCTTCATTAAAGAATCTTGTGAAAAGAGCAGAATTTGAGGACCCACTTGTAGAAGTTGTCATTATGCCAATGAATAAAAAAAAATCAACAAGATAAATAAAGAGCTTATTTAAGCAACCTCTTGCAACAAACCTCTTGTTCTTTGGATTTCCTTGAGGCCCTTTGGGATGGAAGAATGCCTTCAGCCCTTCTTCCTTCTTGTCCTTCCTGGACTGAGCTATCAGTAGCTCTCCCTTTCACTTCTGCAAACTCAAACAGTAGCCAGTCTACAAAGAAAGAATACAATCAACCTCTTGCTATTGAAACACCATTCAGACAAGCAGTCTTTGCTTTGTCAATTAGGCATTATAATATAGCGTTCTTAAAGGTGTGGTTAATCAATCTTAAGCTCTAATACCACATGATATGAAAATGGGGCACTTAGGCTTCTTGTCTAACTTACAAGAACCTCTCCCAATTCCAAAGCTTTAAACATTCCCAAGTCTTATTGATTAACTAATGCGAACTTAGGAAATGCTTGAAAATATAGGCATATGCTTGTATTTGTTTTTAACTGATTATGCCTTAAATTCTGTTGTTGTGCTGTAATCTAATGTGCTCAAACTGATATACAAATATACATAACAGTAAATAAAGCAGCAGAGACAATGCAACAATAAAACAAACACATGAACAATAATATTAATTTGGAGTTCACCCACAACCCTTGTGCTACGTCTTCGTGAGCTCTAGTTAATTCAACTAGGCTCTCTGGGATTATGGTATTAGTCCTTTTTACAAGATCTTGGCTCAAATATTGTTGTTTTATACAAAAACAGTGGGGTTCAGACACATTTAATCCTTTGGCTCTTGAAGCTCTAGCTCTTGGTTCTGATTCTTGGCTTTGACTCCGGCTCTTTGGCTCTTGGTTCTGGCTCTTGGCTCTGACTCTGGCTCTTTGGCTTTGGCTCTGGCTCTCTAGCTCTTCAGCTCTGACTTTTGTCTACCCTCTATCAGTTCATAGCTCCTTGGGCTTTTCACTTGGCTTCCAAGTGACTCCCTTGGCTGCTCTTTGGCTTCTGCACTGCCTCTTTTTCCTTAGCAAACCCCCAATGATTAGCAAAAATAACCAACAATGACCAACAACTACTTAGAAACAACTTAGCCAATGCTTTTGCCTTTGAAATCCATGGTTTTTAAGCCAAAAAGACGCTGTTGATTCATTTCCCTCTCGGGCTCTTCATCTTCCCATTTTGGTCCACTCAAATCCCATCTTTGAGCATTAGCAATCATTGCTAAATTCCCTTGGGGATGAGTGCCACCTATTACACAATGGAAGGAGCCACTGATGCTTTGAATCCTTCAGAAACAGTCGCTCTGTGTTTACACAAAGAATGCTGTAAAACATAGGAAAATTCGTATAAAGCACTATTCGTCGGACTTAATAGTTTCATAAATGCGCTTTAATTTCCTATTGGGTCCACCCTCAATCATTGTTGCAAGTCGCAATTGCCCGTTCTATGGCATTCCCTTTGTATTCAGAAAATACGTTAAAAAACTGCAAAATCCTGCAAAACGGCGTTATGGAATATTTGAAATATCATTCATTTTCATTTCAGAACCCTTTTGGGTCTTGTTTCATCACATCAGCGTATATATAACATATATCCCCACTCCTTTGGGTGGCTTCGATGCAATTTTGCGATGTGAATTATCGCAATCAGAAATCACCTGAGCTCTAGGGTCTGTCCACATAGCATGGCCTAAGCCGATGCGATCTGCCGACGCCAATATCAGTGATCGCGGTATTGCTTGGCCTGGGGTCCCGCCTCTGCCTCATGGTATCACTGATTGTGACCTGCCGATTTCGACGATCGCACCATCACACATCTACCTCGGATATTTGCCAACTGCCTTTGCCGATTATGATTGCCAATCAGATTTGGACCGTTGATCGGCTAGATCTGATGGCTCTTGTGCAGCGTCTGGTTTAAGCCTTTGATTGCCTTATTTCTTCAGTTTTTTGCCTCTTTCCGAAAGAACAAAAGGGGAACTTCTTTTTATGGTAACTCCTTCATCTGAAGTTCGTTTTCACCCATTCAAGTTGCATTGAATTTAGAATGAGGAGATCTCTACAATGAGACTATTTCCGAGAGTATCCTGCAATTTTCATTTTCCTTTGATTTTCAAAGTATTTGTGCCATTTAGCACCTTTTACCTCTTACATGAAGTCTTTTATACTTAGAGGTTTATCTAGGATCCATTTTTGGATCAGCTAACCAAGTCTTGCCCAGTGATACTCATAAGCCTTTTTATTAATGAGGCCTTGTTACAGATCCATTTGGGCACATTGAATCCCAACATTTAGATAAGTGATTAGGACTCATCAAACCCTAAAATCAGTTGTTTCATGCCCTAAATAGATCAACCCTTTGAATGCCTCCTTCCCAGACAGTTTCATGACTTGAAGACATCCAGAAATTGCCTCTTGAGGGACCAGTGTAGGTAAGCCGTTATGAAGGTGTGCTACAGAGTAGTTGAGTCCACTGCGAGGGTGCTTTGCAGAGCACTTAGGTTTCCTTTCACCTACACTCAGCGAGAATGAGCGAAATTCACATAGGGTTTGGGAATATTCTTATCTTGTGGAGTCATCTAGAAGTTTCCCTATCTTATCAAGTCCTATGAGCTTGAAAATGGATGAGGAATGAGATAAGAATCATCCTATTCTCTCATCCCTTCCTCCATGGAACTAATTCTAATTATGGAAGGCCATTCAATGTCACTATTAATGACAAAACCTTCTTCATATTCCTATAAATTGACCACTCATCTAAGTGATCAGGGGTTGGACTATGTTGCGTTGTAAGGAGATAATGCTTCTATGAGACTTGACTTTGGAGAAAATGATGTGATGCCACAAACTTATCTTGCTTTTGATGTGGTGTGGATGGGATCAAAGCTAGAGGAATGACTTTGAATCAGACACTGATGGTTGTAATTCCTTCTTCTATCTAATAAAATGTTTGAACCTTTTTCCATATTTGTGTTCTTTTATAATGCTTATATGTATGAATTGCTTCTGATTCCTTTCATTTATATTCAATGGATTGTATGCTTTGATAGGTTTTCTTCTTCTGTTGTGTTGATAGGGTACTTTTCAAGCAGTTTAAGTACAGGAAGGAGTGATAGAATAGATACAAGGGAGTCAAGAGGAAAGCGGAACTATAGGTAGGCCTTCCGTCCTCTCTTCTTGTATGTTTCTTATAGGGAAAGTCTAAAACATTTTAAACTGTTGTTCTAGGCACAACTACTTGTCTAGTGAATTAGTGTTTATCTGTAGATGCCAAATTCTCCAAAAGAAATTGGTGACTCCACTGGGGACGAATCCTCTTTCCTAATAGCTTATCCACCTCCTAAGACATCCTTGTAGACTCTATTTGTGTTCATAGATTGTAATTTAGTTGTTTACATTGAAGTATTGGTCAAAACTATGTCAAATTGCCTCTTGAAATGGCCTACTGTCACCAGCGCAGGCTTGTGAGGGACACAATGCACTACAGAGCATCCCTAGCTTAGGGACAATGCTCTGAAGTGCACTGTCTCCCACGTTGGGCTACATTGATCCTCCTAGGATCAATTTCCCACCTTTAGAAAGAGTTTTTACCAGGTTTTTTCTGTTTGACTGTTTGTTGATTGATCAATGAATGTCATGTCTTTGAAAATGAGTGTTTATCTCTTGGTCTAGCCTAACTTTGATTGGATTGATTAATGTTTCTTCATGTTTTCTTTGTCATTATCGATCAATAGTCAAGGTTAGGATATAATTAATTAATCATTCATTCCAAAGAAAGTGTTGTAAAGTATTCCCTTCCTTCGAATTTGAATTGTCATAAAAGTCTTTGTTCATATGAAATATTGATTGATTGTATGTGCATATTTCCTTTTTGTTCATATTCATATTAAGGGAATTGAAAAGAAATACATGCATGTTGCATTGAAAAGTTTGTGTGTGCTGATAGGAATAGTGTAAGGAAATTGCATTTAGATTGTGCTCTTTACTCTTTGATCAAAAGAAATCTGATTGCTATATCCCTAAGTAGCTAGGTTTTTCATCATTAAATTGAATGGAAAGAATGCTTATCATGATAATTACATTCCTAGGAATTTCAGAATACATCACGTGGTGAAATTGAAAGGCAAATTCCTAAGCAAGATCAACTTAAAATAAACATCAATTTACCTAATGAAGCATTATCATTAACGAGAACATTTACTATTTCTAGGCTAGACACGTGTTCCAACATCGTAAAACAAAGCAGCAGTCACTAGCTTTGCAATACATCCCGAGTGTGATACCTCATTCCATGTGTGTGAGTATATCGTAGCTCGTCCACGTACCTTCGGGTATATAGGGAGGTGTTACAGTACGTAAAGTATATGGGAATGCTCTCACTGTGTGGTTTTGCATTAGACAATGCTTATACAGACTGGGCCTCCACGTACCTTCGAGTATCTATGGGAGAATAACTATAGGTTGCTATCTATCCTTAAGTAACTGAGTCGGCCACATTGTAAGCTGTGATACATCGAACATAACATTCGGGGAGATTGATTGCCCGTACTTCTTGGTTTGCTAGGAGGTATTCTATAGTTCACAGTTGCTTGGTAAACCTTTTGCCTAGTATACCCTTTTTTTTTAATTTCTTTTTTGATAATAAAATTAATCAACAATCATGGAGGAACATTAACCCATACCCCGTCGTTTGCGTAGAACAACGAACAAACCGCCTTTTCCTCCCGAAGTGACACCAATTCAGGTAAAGTGGTCTTGCTTAACTCAGTCCAGTACATCAAGAACTCCTAGTTCTTCATCTAAGTTACCTAAATCATCTATTTCAGTAAGTACAGAGACTCGAGTTCAACTATTTCTGGCCCATCTATTTCTAAAGACGAAGTTTCACAATTACCTGAGGACATTACCACTGATCCTAGTGAAACATTAACCGAGACTGTTCAACAACAAGTTGATCCTCAACTTGAAATTACTCAACAAGAAAGTACTTCTGAACTTGAATCAGTTCAACGAGAAGAATCCAGAATCTATCCCAGTTCAAACAAAAGTTACATTTGAACTAGAAGTTGTTCACAAACTTCTTTCTGAAATTGTTGTTCATTTACATGAACATCTAGACTTCGAATTTTGTAGGTTTTAACCCCGTATAGAAATTACCTGCATACGAATTCTAAATCACAAGAAAAAATAAAATGCACGAGCATAACACATAAAACACATATACATAGAGATTTCCCACTGGATCTCAAAATCGAGACTACCAGCTTGATTTTTCATTATATTCCTTTCAATGTTACAATACATATTTATACATGCCGAA
>APFE031135248.1:112949-189733 GCA_000404065.3 Pinus taeda
AATATAGGGTCCAAAAAAAAATTTCTCGGGGCGCTGCCCCGAACCCCGTAGAGGGGGGCTACCCATCCCCCTCAAACCCCCCAAACAAAGGGGGCTGCCGCCCCCACTGCGCAACGAAGGGGGGGCTCCACCCCCCCCGGTTCACTACGTAGGTTAGTCGTGGAAAGAATATAACACAACCCAACATATATCAACAAATATATATTCCAGCCACCTTGTTGTTAGAGAACATGTCAGAGACTGAGTCAATATATGAGCAGGATTATGATAGTGACTCTACACTAGAGGTCAATGTGCCTAATGTGCGACAGAGGTATCACAGGGGTGGCAAGAGCGGACAGCATGTTAGGGAGGAGCCTACCTCTTTGGCTCAATTGCAAGCTTGCCCGCTTGCAATGGATTGTTTTCAGCGCCTAACATGTTATCAATATTGTGAGATGATCTCACAAACTCAGAATCGTCAGGAACTAGTCCGTCTATTTGTCCTCTACTTACAGGATGGTCATGTGAATATTGCAGGAGTGGATTTCACTTTGTCACCCGACACTATTTCCCAGGCTACCAGGATACCAAATGTGGGGGAGGAATGGAGTAAACGCCAGATGCTGGACAGATATTATTATGAGCCATATGTCAAGCCCGCGTATATCAGACACTTGAGCGCGGCCTTTCCTTTCAGATACCTGAAAGATGAGTTTGCACCATTGATGAAACTCGTCATTCGGTATTTCAGCTGTGAGGGTAGATTTTCACATCTCTATGCGTACCATGTATGCTTATTGATGCATTTCACACGGGTACGTATAATGAGCATTCTGTTTTTTATGTGCCAAAACATAGAGAGGATGGTACCCTTAGTACAGAGGAATACCCCGGCACATCAGCACAGGAGCATATATCACTATGCATTGATCAAAATCATAGTGATGCATCAGTTGGTACAGCAGGGTATTGCTTGGGAGGATTTCATCTCCCGTGATTTCTTTTCCGTGCTACAGCCTCCTCCAGAGATCGTCCATGATGAGAGAGGGCCTTCACAGCAGTTTGATATTCATGAGACCGAGCATGTTGATGCTCTAGCATATGTGACATATAAGAAAGGCCCCATGGCCTTATTTGCAGCTGCACGACGAGTACTTTCTCCACCCTTGGTGGAAGGGGTCTCGTTGACATCATCAGCAGAGCGAGTATTATCTCCACATCATGTGGGTGGGGTCTCGCTTCCATCTACAGCACAGGTACAGAGTCAGGACAGGGGAAAGAGACCCATGGTTAATGAGGGTCCTTCAGGAGTTCAGGATACCGGTATCATTGATGTTGATGCTAGTTCGCCCAACTCAGAGCTTAAGGAGATTATCCGAGAGCAAAGGGTCAAGAATGAGTTGCTGCAAAAGAAATTGCAGATGGCTAAATGGGTGATCAACTACTTAGAGTAGTGCAACAAGCAGTTGGAGGATGAACATGAACTTTATGAGCTACGTAAGATTCGTGAAGACCGGGAATTGGCTCGTAGGAGACCCGGTCATTTGACACCTATTGATCGGGAATCAATGCTCATCTGGGTGAACACTCACTTGGAAAAGTTGTTGGCGAAGGCAAACAGGGACAAGGACATGCTTCGCCACATGAAGACTCACTATTGGGCTCGCATGCATGTTTTCAAAGCGAGAATGAAGGTCCTCAAAAGGTGTTTGAGCAAAGCACAAAAACAATGCAAAAGGCCTGATCCGCTTCGAGTTTTGGCCCAGGCTTCACTAGTTGAGCATGATACATGATAGAGGGTCTTCACTCCAATTTTGGGCAAATTTGGAGAAAATTTTGTCGTTTCAAAATTTTTGGCTTGCAAAACAGGTTTTTGGGTTCTATGTGTCGCGCTCAGCACGCGACCCACAAAATGGAGAGGGCCAAATCACAGGTTGCTTAAATTTTTGGATTTTTCATGATGAAATACACATGCTCAGAAATTTCCAAGGCATTTCATCAAGTTTTTGGTGATCAAAAGCTCAAAAAACATCATGAAAATCACCTTTCTGCCACTTTTTGCACCAGCAGGAAGTACTTCTGGGAGAATCCACTTTTGGAGGGTCAAATGGAGACCAAATTGGAAAATTCCACTTGGGTTGGAATGTACACATTCATCCCTTTCCAAAAACCCCACGTGAGCTCAATTTGGATGTCTGGAAGTGCCCCAAACGTATCTGCAAAGGCACGCGGTGCACAGGGCTCAGGCGCGCGGCGCACAGGGTGTTTTGGCTCAGTTTTCTTCCTCAGCTCAGCAAATCAAGCTAGTTTGACCAGTTTTGACTTGTGATAGGATTTTTCACCCTTCTTGATGTAATTATTGGAACTTTATGTTGTTATGACACTTATTTACCTATTCTAGATGATTCATTCATAAAATAGCAAAAATGTAATGAATGAATTGGTTTCCTAGCTTATAGAGGCAAGTTGTTTTGACTGCCTAGATTGTAGTGCTTAGTTTAGAATTGGTTGAAACAGCTCCTAGGATGATGATCTCAACCCCTAGAGGCAAGGGAATGAGTTGGCTTGCCTATATTATGTATTTTCTTATTCATTTTCAGGGTTGGACTCTTGAGATAGCTTGAGACTATATTGTACATATCTTATCAGCATTTTTGGCAAAGGAAAGACCAGGGTTTTGTAGCACTATTTGGGATCCATGTGGCTTTATGTGTTGATGGTGTGTTTCTCTCTATACTTTTAAGTTGTGTATATGCATCATTATCTCTATTGAATCTTCTGTTATTAAACAAATGAAGTGTTAAGGTAGAATCCATGAAATTGCTATGCTCTGCCTTTAAATTTGTTTAATATTTTATGTTTTCTTCAGTTTAAGGAGAATCCCTTGAGTCCCCTTGCTCTCCTTAGCCCCTCACCAGTCTGATATACTCATCTCACCTGCTTTAAGGCATCAAAACAATCGCCTATCTTGCCCCAAGTGGACCTCTGCAAAAACTCTGCCTCATCCCCGCACCCAAATTTGCCTTTCCCTTGAATTCAACAAAATTATCAAAACTCAATTGTAAACTCTTTGTACTTCATACCTAGCCTAAAATCAGTCATCAATTCGGTCATCTCGAGCCATTTTGATTATCTTTTTCCAAGTTTGACTCGGAGAGAGCCCTCTCTTGTCCTCGTAGGGCTGGCTACGAGGCTGAGCGTGGTTTGATATGGCCTTGAGTCTTGCCTTATTTCAGCCTAAGGCAAATTTCAGCGCTAACATAGTGGTGACCATACTGGGGAGAAATCTCAAATGGTTTGCTTGTTGATGAGTTTGTTTCACAAGTCTTAGACGGAGTCTGAAGTCACGCCAGGTAGCTTTCGAAACGCTCTTGCTATGCATAAGCGGAAGTAGATAAATGTTGCTTTAGTTGATCTCCGGTTAGCTTGTGAAACTTTGATTTGCAGATCACCCCAGTACTTTTGATCGTTCTAGACCCTTGGATGATTGAGTCTAGCAAACGATTGGCTGAATTATTTTATTTCCTTTGATCTTCTGATAAGCACACTGGCTTCGAAAAGACATACAAGAGCTAATCCAGATCTGAATCCACCTCCTATTTACGAAAATCCAAATTTGATTCGAAAAATCCTCCGTCAAGAAAGCTCAGTGGCTCCCTTGGTTAAATTTCATTCATGTCCCGCAATTTTTGAATAGCTTGAAGAAATTCCTTTCGATGCAAGGTTTAAATTGTCATTTTTTAAAACCAAGTCTGAAAACGCTCTGATTCTATTGTTCCAAATCCTGACTTTGCTGCAGCTCTAGAATTTGAAAGGCATAATAAATTAATTGACAATTTTATCTTGAGGCACCTTCAAACCGACATCCAAGCTACTAATCTTGCTGAGTTCTTAGAAGTTGTATCTGCAAACATTGGATCCACCATCACGGCATCTTCTTCTAGAATTCCTACAGAACCACCTTTCATTCCCACGATTCCTGTGCAACCTATAATTACTTATTCCGAATCTGCAGTTAATTCCCCTCCTTCATCCCACATCGCTTCACCTCCACATACACCTCCGCATACTCCTCATACAGTAGCAACATCTACTCCGCCAACAACACCTAGAATAAATCCACCAAGAGAAATGGATGCTCGTTTTGCACCTCTTGCTTTACCTCAGCAATTGCATGATATGCCTGCTAACTATCAGAGTAAGATTCCTTTATTTGATGGCACTCCTCAAAGTGTGTCCGCTCAACAGCACATAGAAAAAATGACAAATTTTTATGATTTATATGAGATTGATGAAGAGGATGTAACTATGCGATTGTTTGTACAAACATTCGGAGGAGAGGTAAGAAAATGGTTCAGAGGCTTGGGAGCTAGAAGTATACCTACTTTGGCTGAACTTCAGAAGCAGTTTCTAGATCGTTGGGAACTCAGAAAAAATCCGCTTCAGATCAATGCCGAGTACAATAATATCAAATGCAATCATGGTGAGTCTGTCCAAGACTACATTATCAGGTTCAATACAGTTTATAATGATATTCCGGATGACTTAAGACCATCTAGAAAATCAGCTCTTCTCAAATTCCCAGATGGCTTTGATCCAGAGATGGCCTATTCATTACAGGATAGAGATCCGCCTACTTTAGAGGATATGCAAAAGATTGTTGTCAATGTTGAGGCAAATCTGAACGACAAGAGAGCACATTTGAAGGCAGAGAAAATAGTGACTATAAAGGAAGAATCTACATCATCAGAACCACCTTGGCTTCGTGAGATGTTCAAAAGACTGAGCCTTGACAAATCAGAACCGGAGATTCGTAATCCAAATTACCGTGGCCAACAACAACCTCAGTATAGAATTAAGCAGCGTGAACCAAGAGTACAAGAGCCGGTAGCCTAGCAACCAATCAAGACTCCTCTTTTGCAGAATTTTGTGAGTCAAGATTCAGATGAAGATGCTGATGTAGCAGGGGACAAAAACCACTTCTTTACTCCCGATGATATGCCCATTTACATCACCGAAGAAGAAGAGTATGGAGAAATTTCAGGCGCCCAGCAAGATGAAGATTTTATCTTAGCTAATGATGCAGATTTAGCTGATTACCAAAGAGGATATTTGAATGCCTTGTCCACTCAACAGAAGAAATATTCATTAAGAAACCGAGATGTTCCCATCAATCCAATTCAGAAAAGAAAGGAAGCTACAACACCAAAGACAGATTCACCAATACCGCCGAAGAAAGGGAAAGAGACAATTGATCCCACAACTAGTAAGATATCATCAGCAGAAAGGACGAATCAGGCAGCTATAATCAAAGATAGGAGAGAGGTTCCAGTCAAAGAAGTCGAAAACGTTTCAGCATTTAGCTTGGAAAATGAAATTTCCAAATTGAAAAAATATCTATTCCTTTGACTGAAATCATGAAAAACAGCAGCTACCGAGGTCAAGTCTCTAAAATTCTGAATTTTGATCCCATGTTGGACACGGTGAATGTTGAAGATGATCAGCCATAATTGTTTTTTGGACCAGCATTGGATGGTCAGTCCCCTGATAGTGATGTTCCTCCCTTTTAGATTAGTTTGAGATTGCGTGAATATGTTTTGCATAATGCCATGTTTGATTCGGGTGCTTCGCACAATTTGATGCCAAAGGCGATCATGGAGAAGCTGGCGTTAGACATTACCAGAAAATATTGTATTCATTTGATTCCAGCCGTGTGAGATGTATTGGGCTCATCAAAGATTTGGTTGTTAGCTTAGACCAAATCCCGGCAAAGAATGTCTTGATGGATGTGGTGGTGGCCGACATTCCTCCACGTTTTGGTATGCTACTTTCGAGATCTTGGGGAGAAAAGTTGAAGGGTACTCTACAATTAGACTTTTCTTATGCCACAATTCCAGTCTTTGGTCAAATGAGAAAGCTATATCGAGAGAAAAATATGAAATACATGATAACTAGCAAAGAGAAGCCAATCAATCACCCTGTAAATTATGTACATACAGATTTGGAGTCGTTTGTTTTATTTGCTGATAGTTTTAATGATCTAGATAGTCAGTTAGTTCAGGTGGAAGATATACCAGAGATCACTGAAAATTTCAGAGAAGTTCTACAAAATGAAAGAGGAGAAAATCAAGCTACCATGGAGCAAACAACTGAAGATAAGGGGCAGCAAACAGAAAAATCAGAGGCATTACAAATTCAGCACTTGGAGGAGGATGAAGATGGTCTTTGGACCATGGATTTCGATGGCGCAGTAGGTAGTGATGGTGATGGTATTGGTGTGTGGATTCGAAGTCATTTTTCTTCTCGAGATAAAGTTCCAAGCAAGGTGAGAGTATGTTCCTATAAACTAGCATTTGATTGTTCAAATAATGAGGCAGAATATGAGGCTCTCATTGCTGGCCTAAAAATTCTTAGAAAGCTGAAAGTGAAGAAGATTGTGGTCTATGGTGATTCCGAGTTGGTGATAAAGCAAGTTAAGTGTGAGTTTCAGGCCAAACATCCTCGCATGAGGGCATATCGAAATGTAGTCTTAGATATTTTGAAGTTGTTTTCTGATTATACCTTGACATGTGTGCCTCACATACAAAATGGTGTTGCTGATGGACTTGCTAAGGCGACAAGCAATTTAAAAATTCCAATGAATTCTAGCAACAAATTTGAGATTCATGTGAAGCATCTTGCCACCGTTCCAGACAATCAGCGATGTTGGCAAGTTTTTCAAGATGATGGAGAGATCAATGAGTTTCTACAAAATAAGGGTAAGTTCAAATATTCCTCAATAGATACTGAAAATGATGATGGTGATGACAATATACAAGTAAATCAAATGGACGTGCTGCAACTTAAGGACAACGTTATTCCTAAGGGATTGATTCCTTTAGAAGAGCTATTTGACCAAGATGATGTGGCCCGCAAATCGACATTGAGACCGACTGAAAAGGGTATTGAAGAGGTAAACATTGGGACAACTGAAAATCCCAAGATGGTTAAGCTATCAAGGTCATTGTCACCAAAGGTAAAGGCTGAATATATGAAATTGTTGTATTTATTTTCTGATGTTTTTGCTTGGGATTACTCGGATCTTAAAACATATGACACAAACATCATTCAACATACTATTCCTATTAAGCCAAATCAAAATCCTTTTCATCAAAAGTTGAGGAGAATCAATCCGAAACTATTGCCATCAATTGAGAAAGAGGTAAATAGATTGTATAAGTCAGGAATCATTGTGCCTATCCGATTTTCAGATTGGATATCAAACTTGGTGCCCGTAAGGAAGAAGATAGGTGAGATTCGTTTATGCATTGACTTCAGAAATTTAAATAAGGTGCCTTTAAAAGACAATTATCCACTGCCCAAAATGGATCATATATTGCAGCGAGTAGTTGCAGCATCAAGGATTTCACTACTCGACGGTTATTCAGGATACAATCAGATTTTAGTGCATGAAGATGACCGTGACAAGACAGCGTTCACCACTCCATGGGGAACATTTCATTATGCAAAGATGCCTTTTGGTTTGAAAAATGCAGGAGCCACTTTTCAGCGGGAAATGGACGTAGCTTTCACCAATGAGAAATATGTATTTTTAGTGGTTTATCTTGATGACTTAACCGTGTTTTCAAATTTTGATGAGGAACATTTGTATCATTTGAAAATTGTTTTCCAGAAGTGCAGAAAATTTGGCATATCACTGAATCCGAAAAAGAGTCCTTTTGCCATGGATGAGGGCAAACTTCTTGGTCACATCATATCTAAAGATGGCATCCGTGTTGATCCCACATGTGTTGAAGCCATTCAGCAAATTGAACAGCCTTGGAACAAGAAAGAAATTCAGTCCTTCAATGGTAAACTGAATTTTCTGCGTCGCTTCATTCCAAACCTAGCAAAGCATCTTAGAGAGATCACAAGCATGCTCAAGAAGGACAATCAGGTAAAGTGGACCGAAGAGGCGGGCAAATCATTTAATTTAGTGAATTTAGCTCTTTCTTCAGCTCCTATTTTGATCAATCCCGACTACACTCAGGATTTTATTTTGTTCTCATTTGCTTCTGAGCACACTTTGGCAGTTGTACTAATGCAGAAGAGAGAAGGTGTTGAAAAGCCCATTGCTTTTTTCAGTCGCATTATTAGAGATGGAGCATTGAAATATAACATCATTGAGAAGCAAGCACTTGCGCTTGTTAAGGCCTTGAAAGATTTCCGTGTGTATATATTGCATTCACATATTCTAGCTTATGTTCCTAACGCAGCAGTTAAAGATATTTTAGTAGAGGCAGATCCAGAAGGTAGAAGGGGTAAGTGGATTGCTGCGTTGTTAGAGTATGATGTAGGGATTAAACCAACCAAGCTGATCAAAAGTCAAGGACTCACCAAGCTAATGGCTGAAACAAATCTACAAGTTCTAGACATAAATTTGATTGCTGCCATGTCCGATGAAGATGAGGAGAACCCATCCGTTTAGGTATCTGAAATGTTTCTTTTTTCTCCTTGGTACGCTGACATTTTATATGTACTTCAACATTTGTCTTCACCTCCTGGAATGCCGAGAAATAGAAGTAGAACATTGAAATTGAAGGCTGCAAAATTTTGCATACTAGATTCAGCATTGTTTTGGAAAGATCCTGGTGGAATGTTATTAAATTTTTTGGTTGAAGAGGAAGCCAAAAGAGTCGTGGAATATTTTCATAGAGCGGACTGTGGGGGTCATCTGTTTTGGAAGAATACAACAAATAAGATTCTAAGGGCAGGGTATTATTGGCCTTCATTATTTTCAGATGTATATAAGGCAATAAAAAATTGTCACGAATGCCAAATTTTTCAAGGAAAGTAGAAGCTCCAGCCTTTGCCTCTAAAACCAATTGAAGTCAACGCACCTTTTTAGCAGTGGGGATTGGATTTCATTGGTGAAATTCATCCGGCATCATCAGGACAGCATCGATGGATATTGACGGCTACAAACTACTTCACAAAATGGATTGAAGCAATTCCTACTCGACAAGCTACGGATGCGATAATTATTTCTTTTCTTGAGACCAATATTTTGTCACGTTTTGGATGTCCAAGTAATTTAATTACAGATAATGCAGCAGCGTTTAAATCAAAAAGGATGATTGAGTTTTTCTATCAGTACAATATTAGCTTGGGACATTCAACCGCATACCACCCTCAAGGAAATGGATTGGCAGAGTCATCTAATAAGTCTTTGGTCAATATCATTAAGAAATTGTTGGAAATCAGCAAAAAGGGCTGGCACAAGAAGTTGATAAATGCACTATGGGCTGATAGGGTGAGTCAGAAAAAGTCTATTGGCATGTCTCCTTTCGAGTTGGTGTACGGAACAGACACGATTTTTCCCACTTCGCTTGCTGTCCCAGTAGTCAAATTGCTTCAAGAAGCGGGTAGTGAGGAAGATCCTATGTAGAGAAGGATTAATCAGATGATTCATTTGCAGCAGACACGGGAGGAGGTATTTCAAAACACTTGCAAGCTGCAGGAGTGCATCAAAAATATTTATGACCGGAAAGCAAAGGCGGATACATTTCAGCTAGATGAGGTTGTTTTGAGGTGGGATGCTCGTCATGAAGACAAGGGAAAGCTTGGAAATTTTGAAAATTTATGGAAGGGTCCTTACAAGGTTGCAGCATATCGTGGCCAAAACGCTTTCCTTCTCAAAGAGATGAATGGAGATGAATATCCTGGAGGGCCGATCAATGGTCGGCTGTTAAAGAGATACTATTTTTGAATATTTTATGCTCATTTCATTACCATTGTACATATCATTTTACTTTTGTTCTATTGCACATGTGCACTAACTTATCATCTTCAGTTTGGGGCCTGAGGTGAAGGCTATAATTCTAAAAATGAAAGTTAGTTAGTCTAAGTTTGTCAAGTCAGTTGTCAAAATCTTTAGCTTCAAGTTAGTTTGGTTGTCAAAATTTTTGTTTTTCAGTCAAATTCTCAAGATTTTGTGTCATAATAATGACTCCATTGCCCACTGGATGAAGGCATTGTCTATCTCTTATAGAGATCTACGGTTCTTGGCATCTCCAAGGAGCTACCATCCCCATTGGAGCCAATGTTAGAGTCGGTCTAGTTATCCCTCCATCAAAGATCAAAGCTCTTTTTTGCATTTCATGTTTTAGGTGTCCCACCATTTTCATCAGTTGCATCTCGTTAGGCATGTCATAACTCTGATGGAGTGGTCTGTGTCATTCATTCCCCTCGTGCATATCACTGCTGGTTCAGGATAAGTCATAAAGCTTCACAAGTCATTTTTAGTCATATTTTAAATTTTTAGGTCTAGGTCTAGGGTTTGAGTTAATTTAGTCTTGAAAAGTCTTAGAAGACCAGCAGGCTAGAGGGATGTCTTATATAGATCATCACTTCAATAATTCTCACCATTGTACAGCTGAATAAGGACTTCTCTTCAAAACTCTGTTTTGAAGACAAGTCGCCACCTCATTTTTGTAAAAATTGTCAAAATTTTCAGTTCTTCAATTGTTCAAGTGCAGCCCTGGTCTCCTTTGCTGAAGCATATCAGAGCTGTCCCTACAAAAAATTATCAGAGAAAATCATCATTTCAACCTATTTTATGAAGGAAACCAAAAAGGTCAGAGCCTATTAATTTTGAAAAAGTGTCAACAACCAAACATAAGAAAAATGGGTTTTCATAGAGAAAAAATCAAAATGGATGCTATATCAAGTCATTTCTCCTCATTTGCAACCTATTACACATTTTGAGAGCTAAGAGTATCATTCAAGGGTGATTTTTCATGTTTGAGCCAAGTTTGTGAGTATTTGGGTCAGCTTCAGGGCGCACGGCGCATCAGCATAGAAGCGCGGCACAGCAGAGGCGCGTGGGGCATCAGGCCACATTTTCCTGTGTAATTTAACATAGGCGCGGCGCACTCAGAGCATGCGGCGCGTTGGGTAAAGCGCGCGGCGCATAGGGTTTGTGCCTGCAAATTCACGAAGAAATCGCTCAATTACCTCTCCTCACGCCTAAATTCTCAACATTTTTATAAAGAGACAAAAAGTCAACAGTCAACCTTTTGGTACACAGTTTTATATCAGCAAATATATGTATTCCAGCCACCTTGTTGCTAGAGAACATGTCAGAGACCGAGTCAATATATGAGCAGGATTATGATAGTGACTCTACACTGGAGGTCAATGTGCCGAATGTGCCACAGAGGTATCACAGGGGTGGCAAGAGAGAACAGCATGTTAGGGAGGAGCCTACCTCTTTGGCTCAATTGCAAGCCTGCCCGCTTGTAATGGATTGTTTTCGGCGCCTAACATGTTATCAATATTGTGAGATGATCTCACAAACTCAGCATCATCGGGAATTGGTCTGTCTATTTGTCCTTAACTGACAGGATGGTCATGTGAACCTTACCTGAATGGATTTCACTTTGTCACCCGACACTATTTCTCAGGCTACCGGGATACCAAATGTGGGGGAGGAATGGAGTAAACGCCAAATGCTGGACAGATATTATTATGAGCCATATGTCAAGCCTGCATATATCAGACACTTGAGTGCGGCCTTTCCTTTCAGATACCTGAAAGATGAGTTTGCACCATTGATGAAACTCATCATTCGGTATTTCAGCTGTGAGGGCATATTTTCACGTCTCTATGCGTACCATGTACGCTTGTTGATGCATTTCACACGGGTACGTATGATGAGCATTCCGTTTTTTATGTGCCGAAACATAGAGAGGATGGTACCCTTAGTACAGAGGAAGACCCCGACACATCAGCACAGGAGCATATATCACTATGCATTGATCAAAATCATAGTGATGCATCAGTTGGCACAACAGGGTATTGCTTGGGAGGATTTCATCTCCCGTGATCTCTTTTCCGCGCTACAGCCTCCTCCAGAGATTGTCCATGATGAGGGAGGGCCTTCACAGCAGTTTGACATTCATGAGATCGAGCATGTTAATGCTCCAGCATATGTGACATATCAGAAAGGCCCCAGGGCCTTATTTGCAGCTGCACAACGAGTACTATCTCCACCCGGGGTGGAAGGGGTCTTGTATACATCATCAATAGAGCGAGTATTATCTCCACATCATGTGGAAGGGGTCTCACTTCCATCTACAACACAGGTACAGAGTCAGGACAGGGGCAAGAGACCCATGGTTGATGAGGGTCCTTCAGGACTTCAGGATACCGGTATCATTGATGTTGATGCTAGTTCGCCCAACTCAGAGCTTAAGGAGATTATCCGAGAGCAAAGGGCCAAGAATGAGTCGCTGCAAAAGAAACTACAGATGGCTAAATGGGTGATCAACTACTTAGAGCAGCGCAACAAGCAGTTGGAGGATGAGCATGAACTTTATGAGCTGCACAAGATTCGTGAAGACTGGGAATTGGCTCGTAGGAGACCCGGTGATTTGACACCTATTGATTGGGAATCAATGCTCATCCAAGTGAAAACTCACTTGGAAAAGTTGTTGGCGAAGGCAAACAGGGACAAGGACATGCTTCGCCACATGAAGACTGACTATTGGGCTCGCATGCATGTTTGCAAAGCGAGAATGAAGGTCCTCAAAAGGCGTTTGAGCAAAGCACAAAAAAAATGCAAAAGGCCTGATCCGCTTTGAGTTTTGGCTGAGGCTTCACTAGTTGAGCATGATACATGATGGAGGGTCTTCACTCAAATTTTGGGCAAATTTGGAGAAAATTTTGTCGTTTCAAAATTTTTGGCTTGCAAAACAAGGTTTTGGGTTCTATGCGTCGCACTCAGCACGCGACCCATAAAATGGAGAGGTCCAAATCACAGGTGGCTTACATTTTTGGATTTTTCATGATGAAATACACATGCTCAGCAATTGCCAAGGAATTTCATCAAGTTTTGGGTGATCAAAAGCTCAAAAAACATCATGAAAATCACCTTTCTGCCACTTTTTGCATCAGCAGGTAGTACTTCTGGGAGAATTCACTTTTGGAGGGTCCAATGGAGACCACATTGACAAATTATACTTGTTTTGGAAAGTAGACATCCAGACCTTTCCAACAAGCCCACTTGAGCTCAATTTGGAGGTTAGGAAGTGCCCCAAAAGTAGCTGCAAAGGCGCGCGGCGCATAGGGCTTTTTGGCCAAATTTTCACTGTTCAGCTCAGAAATTCGCCCAGTTTTGACTAGTTTTGACTTGTGATGGGATTTTTCACCCTCCTTGATGTAATTATTGGATATTTATGTTGTTATGACACTTAGTTACCTATTCTAGATGATTCATTCATAAAATAGAAAAAATGTAATGAATGAATTGGTTTCCTAGCTTATAGAGGTAAGTTGTTTTGACTTCCTAGATTGTAGTGCTTAGTTTAGATTTGGTTGAAACAGCTCCTAGGATGATGAGATCGACCCCTAGAGGCAAGGGAATGTGTTAGCTTGCCTATATTATGTATTTTCTTATTCATTTTCAGGGTTGGACTCTTGGGATAGCTTGAGACTATATTGTACATATTTTATCAGCAATTTTGGCAAAGGAAAGACCATGGTTTTGCAGCACTATTTGGGATCCATGTGGCTTTATGTCTTGATGGTGTGTTTCTCTCAGTACTTGTAAGTTGTGTATGTGAATCATTATCTCTGTTGAATCTTCTCTAATTAAGCAAATGAAGTGTTAAGGTAGAATCCATGAAATTGCTATGCTCTGCCTTTAAATTTGTTTAATATTCTATGTTTTCTTCAGTTTAAGGAGAATCCTTGAGACCCCTTGCTCTCCTTAGCCTCTCACTGGTCTGATCTATCCATATCACCTGATTTAAGGAATCAAAACAATCACCTATCTTGCCCCAAGTGGACCTCTGCTAAAACTGTGCCTCATCCCCGCACCCAAAATTGCCTTTCCCTTGATTTCAACAAAATCATAAAAAACCAATCCTAAACTCTTTGTACTTAATACCTAGCCTAAAATCAGTCATCAATTCGGTCATCTCGAGCCTTTTCGATTACCTTTTGCCGAGTTTGACCTGGAGAGAGCCCTCTCCTGTCCTCGTAGGGCTAGCTACGAGGTTGAGTGTGGTTTGATGTGGCCTTGAGTCTTTCCTTATTTTAGCCTAAGGCAGATTTGAGCGCTAACATGAACCACGAGCATGAAACAACCAAGTCAAAGGGAAATGATGATTACCTTTACTTGATTCGACGCACAGAACAAGAGTGGAAGCTGGAACCAAGATACACCGCCCTCTAGGCCATTCTTCTGGAATAGATGTGCTAATGTCGACAGAATAGAGCCCACCATAGGTGAGGCAATGACGATCCTCAACTAAGGCACGAAGGAAAATAGTAATGTGGCCGATGGACTAACACCAGGGAAAATGGGAAAAATGGGTCTGAGGGACAAAAAAACGACTTCCCTTGTTAGAACATAAAGTGCATGGTTAAACTAGCAGCGACTGACTCAACCCTAGAGGGGATGGTGGACAATATGACTGAAGGCCAAAATGGGTAACACGTGATGAATGGTATGAAAATATGGATGGAATACTGTGACATGATACAATGGGATGTGAAATAGACTCCATGGATGCAAAGGTGACTCAATGCGGATGCTCTGAACAAGGGTGACTCGATGATGCTACCACACAGAATAGGCCTGGTGGGGACCATGAAAACATGAGCAAATGATGGCTGCCCATGATGAAAATTAACACATGAGATGAAAAGTGACAAGGGAAGGTGGCTCCCAAAGTACAAGCATCGCATATGAATAAATTCAATTTTGAGAGGCAACAAAGTGACCCTTCTTGGAAAAATGGCTTCCGGGTGAAGTGTCAAATCATCAAAAATGAAGAGAGACCCATAATAATGCTCGATGAGAGATTTCCAAGGGTGTTGATAGTTTGTCAAACTGAGCTATAGTTTGGTCACAATGGGTGATAGAACAACTGTGGGTTTTTCTAGAAAAGGGTTCTTTCCCTCCAATTTAATTCATTTGCGAAGTGAGTTGTGGTGAATTTGGAGAGGAGGAGAAGACCCTAAATCTTGTGGAGATCGTAGTGGACAAAACTGCCATCCGAATCAAGATCTGCAACTTTCTGGTAGGTGTCCTTACTCATCTCTTCAATTTAAGTGGTTTACTCGTTGATTTTGGTGCCCCACAACTCCCTGGGAGATCCCTGCTGCTCCTCACAGCCGGTTTGCACTTTTTTGGGCCTGAAGTGCGATCTGGATTACAGGAATTGGTGAGAAACCTGTGAGATCGCACTTTTCCGGTTGAAATCTGCAAGCTGGACTAGAGAGAGAGGGTGATCTACTGGCCTGGTGGGGGTTGGAGGCTGAACAGCGAAGACCAATGTTTTAATCTCTACAATGAAAATACATGTGGTGTGTTGCAGGTATGGCAGAGTTGAAAATAAATTAGAGAATGAGATTTGGACACCCTTCGATCCGATATTCATGGGGATCAAGTGGTTTAAGGGGGGCTAGCTCGCTACAGGGTTCTCAAGCTATTAGAGAACCCATTGATGAGGATAGGTGAACCCTTGTTGTCGAGGATCGTGAGCTATTGGAACCTTGAACATGAGGTCTTTATAGTAGAGTGGCACAGGGTTGAGTTCACTTTCCAAGACATTATTTCTTGACTGGACTCCCCCCCCCTTGGGGTGGTGGGGGATATTCATTCGTTGTTGCCTCGTGGGAGGAACATTTCAGATTTCATGGATCGCCATTGTCCACGGGGTGTTTGTGTAAATGGAAAGACCATCCCGATCAGTGATCTAGATAGGCTAGAGACATGGGTTGTCGTTGTAGGAGTGCTACAGATTCTGGTCAGCTAGTCGTTGCACCACATAACTGGTGGGAAGATGATGCTTGTTGAGAGTGTGTTGGCTGGGACCTACTATGGGTGGGCCCAAATGATGTTGTCGTCAATGAAACAACCGCTGAGTTTATGCAGGAGACAGGTGAACTATGACTGTGCATTTGGTATAACACTATGTGATTTCTTCTTTGAGATGATACCCACCATATGCCCTCATGTACAGATCCGGGATGGGGTCCCACAGGAGCTAGGATGCGATGTTGGGGGAAGCAACTGCAGAGAGAGGGAGGATAGGGGGTCGGGTGTGTGCTCCGACCTGAATTTTTCACACACTGGGATCATATTATCTTATACATAGATGATTATCCCTATAGTGGGATGAACTACCAAGGTGATCCTAACCTCCCACTTCCACCCAGGCGAGCATGGGGACGAGACGGTAAGTGTTAAGTTGCTATTTTTATGGTGCATTTCATATTTTTTTCATATGTATGTCTTATTGAGTTTAAAATATGTGGTATGAAGATATAACACTGGTGAAATTGGCAGGATACACAGGTCGAGTTGCAGCGCCTGGGGCTACAGATCAGAGAACATTATCGTCACGCCAGGGTCTAAACGATAGTGCTCTACTCACTGACATATGCCGTAGATGTGATGTGCTCTTGACTAGAGTTTCCGAGTTTGGATGGCATGATCTAGAAGATCAATACGCATATGAGTGTACAAGTCTTCCCTCAGAGTAGCGAGGGATCATGTGACGCATGGCAATGGTTAGTCAGGTAGTACGTGATCTATGGGTAGGTGGAGCAGAGCCTTTGGTGCAGGATCCGCCAGACAGTGACTAGGGAAGGGGACATGTGGGTCCCCATGTTTTGATTTTTGTAACATGCTATGGACATGTTGGATGTATTTAGAGCTATGGGCTCCAAACACTTATATGATTTATGTGATACATAATGTGATTATGCATCCTGACGATGATGGCTCACCATGTGTTTTTTTTATGGTTGCCTTATGTGGTATACATGTGATAAATTCTAATCTAGAATGTTATTTACAATGGTATCTACATAGTTATTTTGGGCTCTAGGAATATGATTAAAAGTAATGGTTTCAAGTTCATGTACCAACAACTTAACTTGTAGATATTTTCTAAATAGGACTTGGTTATACACATGATACACACCATTAAATTGCATGACAAGTAGCAAGGAATCTAAACAAACATGAAGATGAAGGATGTGATGAGCAAGGGCATCAACTAACAAACCTATCACTGCATCATATTCGGCCTGGTTATTGGTGGTAGATCCAATGCACATGCAATTAGAATGGACTAACGCATGCAAGGGGGTGAAAATGGCACATGTTGCCGAGGCTAGATTCCTGGAAGAGCGACTCGCACCGTCGGCATAACTGATATACAATGTGGATGATCGATCCATTTGAAACGTGAAAAAGACAACAAATGAGATTATGTAACCTACCTAAATGCATGATAGAAATAAATATAGGCAAATCAATGGAATATGCTATGGGTAAAATTTCTTGAGGTAGAGTGCATTGTGAGGATTAGGAAGAAGTTGGCCTTTGAAATCATCTAAGAGATATGCCCCCTTACCCAAGTCCTTACGAATGATGTAAGGTCCTAGCTATAATGATGAGCGAGACAACAACGAAGGATACAATCAACATCGCGACGATAAAGGTCATCGCCGATGAGAAGATAGCGAGGAACCTAGTATCATGTACGTTGTCAATCATCACAAGTAGGATGGGGGGAAAGCTTTTGGGTTCGCAAATATGAAAGGAAGTACACACGATGGTGCATATCAACCTAAGGGTAATCAGGGTAGACATGGATTCCATGATGTCCTCATCAAAATGGAAGATGGGTAGATGAGAGGAAGATTGACTACATGATGCGGTGGCAGTACCTGGTGCATCATCCTGAGAAATAAGGTTCACATACACATCATCTGAAATGGTAGAGAACGAGCTAGTAGATGGAAGATCTATCGATGTGGAGACCAGGTTTCTGATAAGGGAGGTTTGACATAAGCCCGCGCGGGAACCTCAAAGAGATTTTCCTGCAAATATCTCAAGGATGACGATAGGTAAAGGATATGGAACGTGGAGTCCGTCATCTCGACATTGGGGGGAGGGATCACGATGGTGGGACAATCCCCCTCTTCTAGTGTACTAGTGGTACCAAAATCCACAGTAGAGGAGTAGATGATCCACTATGAGTGGCCTCAAATTCACGAAGCACATGAAGGCAGTCGAGAAATTCGTCAAGACGAGGGAAAAAATGGGAATAGTGGCCATAATGATCGCACAAAGCACAAGGGTGATTTGTGCGCAACGATTTAAGTTTCTTGGCTAAATCAGGTAAGGTAACTTGGACCTCAAGTATGTTAGACTCAGGAAATGTATCGTTGACCAATGGTTTGAGACGAGGAAGCTCGAGATAGTTATTGGTGGCATTCCCAAAAACATTACACAAAGTGCACGGAGGTGTTGTATTTGAAGCCTTGGGAGTTGGAGGTGCTTGGGGAGACTTGTCCTTAGGTTCCTTCTTCTTGGCTTTTCCCCCAGTCGGATGCTTTCACAACATGAGTGGGTTCCTGTTGAACTTGCAGTGGAACTAGAGCAATGGCAGGGGTCATAGGGACCAGTTGAACCAGGGTCAAAGCATGATATGGTATGAGTTGATCACTTGGAGTGCTTGTTGCGGGATCAATGTACTAGATTGGGATCCCCAAACTCATATTAGGGAGACTCAATGAAGCCATGTCAAGGACATAAAAGATTCCAAGGGGAGGAAACAACAAAGGTATATGTGTTGCAGGATAATGTCCTAGTGGAATAGTTCCTGGATGGTTAAGACATGGAGAAAGAGTTCTCGGTGGGAACAAAGGAGAGGAACCCACAAAAGGAAGAGGTCCTAGAGGGGTGGATCCAGATGGCTCGACTGAAATCACAACAATAGGGTGTTGTGGATTTGAATGTTGACCAAAGGTACTAGACTATTTTTTAGCAGCCCATGATGCTTGTAGCATGCAAAACACTCGATGAGTTGGGCTCAGAGATGGGAGGGAGAGGACTAGGGAAAGCACCCAACAAGGTGGAATATTTCTAGACTCTGGTTGAAACACCGGTGAGAGGGGTGGCAAACTGCTTGTCGGACATCGATGAGATAATGGACTTAGGGGAGGTCAAGGATAACAGCTCATAGCACATCAACTAATCGATAGTGATGATCTTCACTTCATGGGGGAAACACATCTTACGAAAAATTGCAAACGTGATGGCTAACATGGCATAAGTGTAACTACAACCCAATAAATTGTTGTAACCTAGAGGGGCATCGATAACCTCAATGTCTACAAAACCAGTCTTACCCGCAAGAGTCACGGGACAATTGTGATACATGTCGAGAGGCTGGGAGGGGTGACCGTCCCAAGAACGCAAAGTGATGGTGGATGGGGATAGTTCAGGTGACTTAAGTTGCTTCCAAACGGTAGTGGACATCACGCAGGTGGATGCACCTTCATCAATATTTCATCAGGAGATGATGGCATTATGGACTCGGATTGGTAACTGGAAAGCAATGGATGATGGTAATGGAGGATGTTCTGACGCATCAACATGAAAGACAACCAAATGATTGTTTGAAGGATCTACTAAGCCCAAAGAAGTTAGTAGAGATTTCTTCTGAGAAGGGCACGATTGGAGGACCTCCAGCATTGAATGGTGGCAGGTGATTGTGCCAAGTCATCTACTATATTATACATGTGGGAAGCTCGGTTAGAAGCCACATTATGACGCAATGGCCCTTTAGGGATCTTGGGAATTGACTCAAAATTAGGCTGGGGATTTGTAAAGGACCATTTGATGTCGTAAGAGACTTAGCAGATTCTTTAGTTTTGGGCTCGGTTGCAGACGAAGTTGATGGCTTGTCCAATTGATGTGACTAAGTTTGCAAGTTGACATCAGAGGGATTGACCCCGTTAGAATTCATCATGAGAATCTAGTAGTCACTAGGATGAGAAGGTTGGGGAGGGTGGGATGCTTGACCTCATTGAGGTTGAGCAACAACAAATCCTTGCTGAGGTAAAGGATTCGTAAGCATGGCCGGTTGAGATGGCATAGGATTCTGATGTGGTTGATGCATGGAAGATTGACCTCTAGAAGCTGCTTGGGCTTCCCACATTTGGTGCATCTGAGGTAAGAGGGGACACTCATGAGTATAATGGCCATGTACACCACAAGATGCACAAGGCTTGTTCATAGGAACAACCTTGTTTTACTTGGTTTGATTGCTCTATTATTGGTTGTGGGGGTTAGGTTGGTTCCCATAGGGTTGATTAGGTTGATTACCCTGGTTACCCCCTTTACCTTTCCCCTTATTCTTTTTCTTCGAATTTTTGGGATTGGTCACACTCTGTTGTGCATACACTTGACCCTGAGGGGGCGGTGGCTGCTGGGGCTGAGGATGTATGGGAGGCTATGGCGCTAATGCCTGAGGGACTGGAGTGCTCAATGGTGCATAGGTGTAAGATGGTGAAGGGGAAATAGTCTGGTAGGCAGGTTGAGCACTAGATAGCCTTGATATCTGATGATGTGGTTGGGTGAATTCATAATATGTTCTTTGTCCTGAATACACGTTGCTGGCAGGAAGGGGATAAGTGTTGGAGGAACTAGTGCCCCCCTGCAGATAGCCATAACTCTGCTGAGTATACGACGAAGGATGTGAAATAGCTCCAACAATACCTTCGACAACATGAGATGCCCCCGGTGCATTGGCATCACCAGGACGAGGGAGGTCTGGGATAATTGTATAGACATAACCAGATTGACAATAAATCAAGTCATATCTTAGAGCAGTATGGAGAGCCTCTTCCTCTGTTTGAGGAAAGTGAGATGTGAGATCTTTGGCAATGGGCGCTAAAAGAGTCCTAAGAAACCAATCGAGATAGACACGGTCTTCAAAGGAAGGAGCACGACACATGCTCCTCCTTCTACACCATTCCTGGACATCATCAAAAAGACGGGTGGCAGAGCACTGACGAAATGTGGTCAAGAGCTCCGTACCGGTGTCATATCGGAGAGGTAACTAAAAATATGGAAGGAATTCTTTAGCAAGTGTCGCAAAAGTCAAATGAGAAGCGAAGGGTTGTTAAATGTACCACTTCGTAGCATCTCTAGTGAGCGTGCATTGGAACAACCAAAGACGAATGGAGTCATCAGTGATGGAATTAGATGAACAACACATATGGAAGGAGGGGACGTGATTAGTGGGATTCTCTCCAGAATTACCCTCAAACTTGGGGATGTCTAAGGGAAGCTTAGTCGGCATAGCTAGCCAACTAGCATCATGGTGTATGGGGTCATGTATCAACTGGTTGAAATCTGGAAGGCTTAACCCAACCATAAAAGGAAGCAGAGGAGTTGTCAGAATGGTTCCGCTAGATGTGACTGTCGGGAAAGAGTCGGAGCCACCACCAGGTTGGTTTCCTGCACCTGCAATGGTCCCTGACATGATGACTGTATGCGGTGAGGGAGGCTCAGAATCAAATGAGGAATCAGATGAACCAGAAAAAGAGTCAGTATGGGGACTCAAGGGAAGACTAAATCGAACCCTGCAGGGAGAAGTAATATGTCCAAGTGGAAACTAGGGATGAAGACCTAAAAGTCCCTGTGACAAACATCTTGGTGGCGCAATGGTTGCAAGACACAAGTGACACTAAAATGGTGAAGGGAGATAAACAAAATGTCTTTGTCTCTATTAGGGAGATAAATTAATTAAGTTAAGTCTTGGATTGGCGGTTTTAACCAAGCTCCCTTCGTTTAAGGTGTGATTGTGCGTGAAAATATGTGTGGTTATTAACTAAGCCCAAATCGTGTTTGAAAAAAGAAAAAGAAAAATATCGCTGAAATATTGTAAATAAACTGAAATTAAAAACAGAAAATAAACAACAAATCAACTATCTAAACCCCACCCAAACTGGGTTTGCAAACATTATGTTGGTTGGTCGCGAAAACACACTAAAATGGCTAAGAGATCTAAGCGTCGGTGTGACTCGGATCAAATGACACTATGTTGCTGGAAAGTGTTGCAACAACAAAAAAAAAATAGTGAGGAAAATCGTTGCAAAGGATAGGGCGATGGGTGTGGAACCTAGGGAAAACAGTGGCGCCCTAAGGCAAATGACCAAACAAGGTTCAAGAGGGAACTTTGGATGGCAACAACCTATCTTTAAAGATCTGAAAAAGAAAGGTACAAATCTGAAATGTATGGATGAAAGCTCTGCAAAAACTCAGACTTCTTATTCAGCTAAAATCCTCCTACAAAGGTGGAAGCATACTAAAAGCCCTAGGGGGCTAAATTCCACTTCGACAAGAGAAACATAGTAGATCAAGGCCTAAGCAGGCTAAGGCAGTGGTCAACCAACCCAGTAGAGTGCTCTCAGCAAAACCCAGAAAATGATAAAAAAAATCCTCGGAAACCCTAAAATCGCAGGTATTGACCTGTTTTAGAGGAGATCACACTTTTTGGGCCAAAAAGTGCACTCTCGACCTCCAAATCATAGGTTTGGGGCTGAAAAGTGTGATTTCTACTCCCCAGTTCTCAGGCGGAAAGTTGCGAAAAAATTTGTCGTCTCTGGTGCGGCTGGTTCCTGTCACCTATGGAAATAACCAGAAAACTTTCGGAAGTTATAAATTTGACTGATCTAGGATTAGAATGCTTGTAAACAACATTAAGAGACTGAAAAAATAAAAACCGTAAGCTGAAAGCTGAAGGTCACCCAGGTTTCTGAATCATAATTAAAAACATAGTGGAGTCGCCATCTGTTGGAGTGTATTCTTATCGAGAGTGTGAGAAAAGAGCACACGTTAAGTTGTGGATGATAAACAACCCTAAAAACAGAAATGGATGTAGAACCCTTTACATCTGCAACAGATATAAAAAATAAAATCCGCGAACTTCTAAATCTATGCAGCAAAAGCAGTTATACAGTAGAAAGAAATAAGAACTATAACGAATAATAACTCCAAAACGACCAATGGACAAGACAAGAATATGAAATTTAATTTTATTATGTAACACTTGGTGAAATGAATAGGTAAAATGTTACCAGTCCCCCTCAAATGGGATGGCTTCTTGGATGTCCTCAACTCTTCAGCTTGGTAGAGTCTCTCCTCTCTACAATGTATAAACCCAAAAAAATGTGTGTGTAGAGCTCACATGGGAACTCAAGGATAAAAAGAAATGGAAAGCGAGAGTGATAATAATCAGAGCTGCAACAGTGAGTGCAACAATGAAAATAATTGAAAGTGAAGAATGGATATAAAACCTTCCAATTTATAAAAAAATATTAGGTTATTCTTGAATAATGGAAAATAATAAAATATTTTTAACCAAATTCTAGAATTAACCGTTTGGAATATTTTATTATATTTGGTTGGAAAAAGTATTTAAATTGGTTAAATATTTTTATTTAGAAATAATAAATAAATAAATGATATATAATTATCATCTCAAGGAATGTTGAAATATAATAGAATTGTTTAATAATAGTCAAACATTGAAAAAAAATAATACTAAATTATGATTAATACTAAATACTCATACTAAAGAAAAATAAGAAAAAATGGATTTAATACCTAATTATATTCAGATTGGAGAACTGAATATTAGTTAACAACAATGGTTTATTAATTTATCCTAGAAGAATAATTAATATATTAATTCGTTTAATTATTTTCATGGGTTTAAATTAACCAAAAATAACTAATCAAGTGGAATAATCTCTAGTAATCCATTTTAAAAAAAAAATTGGCCCTACATGGTGTACTTCAATCCATCTAGCAGGTTATGGCTAGACAATCAATTTTTGGTGATAACAGGTTTTCCCCCAACCTACTAGTGTTAAGAGAAAAACATATGACTGAAGTACATTGTAAGGACACAATCACTGGACATCGAAGGGGAGTCAAAGAGAGAGAGAGAGACCAATGGGGTTGAATCGAAAGAGGATAGAGACTGAGGTGGCGAGAATAGATAACCGATGTAATTCTCCTTTTATGTTGTGGTACTTGATATCAAATGAGGCGGGGGAGGCATATCCATACCTGCCGATATAACTGAGTACAAATAATAATGGTGCACCCAACAAAATGAAACTTAGCACTAAAGTACATGTTGAATGGTACATGAGATGTTGGCATAAATGAGTCAGGAAATAATACAATGTATCCCATATACATAATGCGCCTGGAAAAACATGAGCCAAGGTTGAATACAATAACATCCGAGTACATGAGACATACTGGACCTTCCCTAAGAAAATGGGTGGAAGAGAGGGTATAACAACCAAAGAAGCCATGCTAAACAGGAAAGGGCTCTAGAAAATTGAATGGATCATCTGAAGGAGACATGCATACTATGAGCGCTGCAAATGGTAGGAACCGAACCCATCAAATCTGTGGAACTGCATTTGTCATTGTAGCATATATGAAGTCATCTGGGCATGTGGGGGGCTACCTAAAGGGCCACCCCCTCATGAGGTCTGAAACATCTCACACACACCGAAGAATCAGTAGTACAATCTGTTGCATCACTGACCCATCAAGTGTATGAATCACGAGCACGAAACAAACAAGTCAAAGGGCAATGATGATTCCCTTTTCTTGATCCAAGGCACTGAACAAGAGTGGAAGCTGGAACCAAGATACACCGTCCTCTAGGCCATTCTTTTGGAATAGATGTGCTGATGTCGACAGAATAGGGCCCACCATAGGTGAGGCAATAAGCATCCTCAACTAAGGCACGAGGGGAAATAGTAATGTGACTGATGGACTAACACCAGGGAAAATGGGGAAAATGGGACTGAGGGAAAAATAAATGAATTCCCTTGTCAGAGGATAAAGTGCATGGTTGACCTGGCAGTGACTGACTCGACTCTGGAGGGGATGGTGGATAGTATGATTGAAGGCCAAAATGGGCAATGTAGGATGAATGGTATGAAAATATGGATGGAATATTGTGACATGATACAATGGGATGTGAAACAGACTCCATGGATGCAAATCTTACTCATCACGGATGCTCTGAACAAGGGTGACTCGATGATGCTACCACACAGAATAGGCCCGATGGGGAGCATGAAAACATGAGAAAATGATGGTTTCTCATGATGAAAATCACACATGAGACGAAAAATTCCAAGGGAAGGTGGTCCCCAAAGTACAAGTGTCGCATATGAAGAAATTCGATTTTGAGAGGTGAAGAAGTGACCCTTCTTAGAAAAATGGTTGACACGTGAAGTGTCAAATCATCAAAAACGAAGAGAGACCCATTATAGTGATCGATGAGAAATTTACAATAGTGCTAAAGGTTCATCAAACAGAGCTACAGTTTGGTCACAATGGGCGACAGAAAAAATGTGGGTTTTTCTAGAAAATGGCTCTTTCCCTCCAATCTAATGCATTTGCTAAGTGAGTTGTGGTGAATTTGGAGAGGAGGAGAAGGTCCTAAATCTTGTGGAGATCGTAGCAAAAAAATTGACCTTCAGAATTAAGATCTGCGACTTTCATGTAGGTGTCCTTACACATCTCTTCAATTTAAGTGGTTTACTTGTAGATTTTGGTGCCCCACAGCTCCCTGGGAGACCCCTACTACTCCTCATGTCCAGCTCGCACTTGTTTGGGCTTGAAGTGAAACCTGGCTCGCAAAAATTGGTCAGAAACCTATGAGATGGCCTTTTTCTGGCTGAAAGATGTGAGCTGGATCTGAGAGAGAGGGTGATCTGCTGGCCAGGTGGGGGCTAGAGGCTGAACAGTCAAGACCAGTGTTTTCATCTCTGAACTGACAATACATGTGGTGTTTTGCAGGTACGACAGATTTTAAAATCAAGTGGCATGAACAATATTTGGACACTCTTCGGTCCGAGATTCAGGGGGATCAGGTTGCTCGAGGGGCGCTAGCTCGCTATGGGGTTCTCAGGATGTTAGAGAACCCATTGACGAGGGCAGGTGAGCCCTTCTTGTCGAGGATCATGAGCTATTGGGACCCCGACCAAGAGGTCTTTATGGTGCAAGGGCACAGGATCGAGTTCACTTTCCAGGACATTTTTTTCTTGACCGGACTCCCCCCCCCTTGGGGTGGTGGGGGATATTCATCTAGTGTTGCCTCATGTCAGGAACATTGCAGATTTCGTGGATTTCCATTGTCCACAGGGTGTTCATGTGAAGGGCACAACCATCCCAATCAGTGATCTAGATAGGCTAGAGAAACGACCTGTCGCCGTAGTAGTGCTGCGGATTCTAGGCAGTCAGGCATTCCACCACATTATTGATGGGCAGATGATTCTTGTTGAGAGTGTGTTGGCAGGGACCTACTATGGGTTGGCCCAAATGATGTTGTCGTCAGTGAAACAACCATCTGAGTCTATGCAAGAGACAAGTGAACCACGATAGTGCATTTGGTACAGTGCTATGTGCTTTCTTCTTTGAGAAGATACCCACCACCCGCGCTCATGTACAAATCCAGGATGGTGGTCCACAAGATCCTAGGATGAGCCACTGGGGTTAGCTACTGTGGAGAGGGGGAGGAGGGGTTGTCAGGCGTGTGTTATGACCCAAATTGTTCGTACACTGGGATCAAACCAAGATGATCTTGACCTACCACTTCCACCCAGACGAGCATGGAGACTACAAGGTAAGTGTTAAGTTGCTATTTTTATGGTGCATTTCATATTTTATCATATGTATGTGGTATTGAGTTTAAAATATGTGGTATGCAGATATAGCACTGGTGAAACTGGCAGGATACGAAGGCTGAGATGCAGCGCCTGGGGCTGTAGATTGGAGAACATCATCATCATGCCAGGGTCCAAACAACAGTTCTCTACTCACTGACATACATCGTAGATGTGAAGTGCTCCTCGTTGGAGTTTTTGAGCATGGATGACATGATCTAGAATATTAGTATGTAGATGAGTGCACAGGTCTTCCCTCAGAGTGGTGAGGGATCATGCAGCACATGGCGATGGCCGTTCAGGAAGTATGTGATCTACGGGTAGGTGGAGTAGAGCCTTTGACGCGGGATCGGCCAGGCATTGACTAGGGACGGGGACATGTGCATCTCTATGTTTTGATTTGTGTAACATGCTATGGGCATGTCAAATGTATTTAGAGCTATGGGCTCCAAACACTTATACGTTTTATGTGATACATAATGTGATTATGCATCTTGACGATGATGGTTTGCCATGTGTTTTGTTTATGGTTATATTTTGTGGTATACATGTGATAAATGTCAATCTAGAATGTTATTTGCAATGACATCTTCATAATTATTTTGGGCTCTAGAAACATGATTGAAAGTAATGGTTTCAAATTCACGTACCAATAGTTTAACTCGTAGATATTTTCTAAATAGGACTTGGTTATGCACATGATACACACCATTCAATTGCATGACAAGCAACAAGGAATCTAAACGAACATGAAGATGAAGGATGTGATGAGCAAGGGTATCGACTAACAAACCTATCACTGCATCATATTTGGCTTGGTTATGAATAATGTGGTCATAGAAAGCATATGTGATAGAAATAAATAACATAATTTGAATTTTAAGTACAAATTATGATTTTCACATTTTAATTTACAGATATAAGCATCTCCAAAATGTTATAATAGGGTATAAATTTGAAAGGCATTGTTACTTTTCAATTATATTTTTTATGGTGTTTTTTTTTCTTTAAAATGCCTTTCACATATATTTGATATCTATTTTATTTATCATTTAAACACCATGTATGATATATTTTTTGTTCATTTTTTTTGTGAATATAAAAGTATTTTTGTTTTAAAATAAGTTTTGCTTTCTATTTTATCCAAAAAAAAAAAGCTTTAGCTTGACCATACAATAGAGTTCAACCAAGTAATATCATAAATGTAAATGTTTTATATTACTTTGGAAAAATCAAACATATTCAATAGTGTTCATTTCTATGGTCAAACAAGCCAATGATTTGGTATAAGTGTAGTCACTATTTATGTAATTTCAAATATTTTATAAATCATGTTGAACCATTCTCTAAAATTTCAAGTAACTATGTGAAACTCATTAACTATAATGTGTTTTGAAAAAAGTAACTTTCAATGTGATGAGTTGGACTAAAAGAGGATCTTATAATTAATAAAAAAGGTTTGAAACAATTTTTAAATAGTAATCTGTAAGGATTCTAACATTTCAAGCAATAATAATAAACAAAACATGCATTTTGAAGAAATTATAATCTTCCGATAAGTAAGAAGGATGGAGGCCTCCCACCTACATCCTAACACCTAAAAATCCCAAACCCCTTTGCATTCAAATTCAAGTATGAATATATTGAACCCATCATAGCCTTGGTAGCCACACATTTGAGATTTCCATATCCAACCATAGAATAAATAAATTATCTAATCAAACTAATAAATAGGCTCATTTTATAAAAATACAAAATCTATCACCAACATGCCGACACCAAATAAACTCCATAAAAGCACTCAAAACCAAACATAAAATCGTTATTTAACCTAGAAAAACAAGAAAATTCATGTCTATTATTTATATTCCAGAAAGGTAAAAAACCTTTTAATTTAATTATTATATCCCTATAAGTTAGTATTTTATATAGTGTACTAATGGCCCATGGATATGGGCATGTTGATTGAATCTCAATCTTTAAGCTTTAGGATTTATTGTTCATACTTTAGGATTAAATGGGCAAAGTGCAAGATCACATAATGTGAGTGGAGACAAGAAAACATTTTTCTAACAAGTTCAAAGACCCACTAGGATGGGCGAGTCTATAATTATCTTGAAGTCTCAGTACTATGGGGCATTTTATGCCTATCTTGGAGTCTCATATTAGGTTCTTAGTATTGTCAGTGCTACATAGTGTGATGCTCATTGAAATATATTCGGTCTGTTAATGTTTAATTAAGTATATGAGGTATCTATACCCGACCTCCAAGACTAAAACACTTTTCTACGACCACTGTCATGTTCTACTCATCAATATCTTTCCAACGATATAAATTCCATCTAATATTGAGCTCTAAACACAGAGTTATTCCCATTTGAAAATATTCCCTCCAAGTGCATGTCAACATCTAGACCATTTCCACATGGAAGACACAAGGAAATCCTTTTACCCATTTTTCATCATCGTATGGTGCCATGTAAGCTAAAATGTGGTTGGAATGTGGAAACCTTTGTCTATGTCATCTTGCCATGTTAGCAATTACCATGCGAAAATGTCATGACAAGATCTACCACACTAGCATGCCACATCAAGGCTTTTCAATTTTCGATAGTATTGGGAGGAAAGTCCAATAACATAATCCCAACCTGCCAATTCCTGACATCCAATACCACAAATACCAATAATATAATACATCACAGTCATTAGGGGGAAAACAAGTCTATGATAGTTAATAGTCATTTAGCGGTCCATTATAATCACGAGTCTCATTCTAGAGATCTCATTCCCTTGATACCAATTTTCCAATGCATAATCTTCAAAAGACCAGCACTTGAAAAAACATTCTCAGGAAATCATCGAACTTGTTGGGTTCTATTAGCTTTAAGGATTCTTGCACAACATGGTCCCCAAGTATATCGTCTTCTAAAGGCCAATAGCTAATAGGTTGATAACTCATAGTAGCTACCCAACAGGTGATGGGAGTGGTTTCCTCACTCAATAAATAGTTTGGAAACCATTAGTATTGAGGGGTTCACGATGTTAGATTGATGAATTACCCAACAAGTGGGGCCTGATAGCTTGACATCCTGATACACGATAGCCTAAAGGCCTAAAATAATGTATAGGCTAGCTCTTTCTCATGAATCCTTTCGAGCCATGTGACCAAATGCTAAGGCTAAGGAATTCCGTCCCCAAATTTCTAAAACTTAAATCCCTGAAATTTCCAAAGAAATAGGCTTCCAAAATAGAGCTCCTTAGCCTATCTCGAGGATTGAAAATTAATGTAAAATGGAAAATATATTCCAAGAAGGATTCTGAAGATACATAAGTCTTTACCATCTTATAAAGGCATCCAAAACCACTAACCACAACTAGTCTATTTCTTAAAGAAGACAAGAGACGACCCATGGCCAAACCATTACTTCACCAAGCTAAGTGAGGCTCTTCTCACTCCTTTGGGAGTGAAACTTCACATTTGAACTCCAAAACATAAAAACAAATAGGCCAACATCCTAGCTTATTTTTTAGAGAACAATATCCCCTTAAGCAAAGAAGAACCTTCGTCTCTTCTCATGAAGGCGGGGATACATTCATAATTATTCTATAGCACAACTAGCTTGGGAAAGACTGATTCACAATATTGAGTACAAGAAGAGCCTTAGGCTCAAATCAACTTATGCATCATAGTTCACAAAATTGACATGTCATATCCATGATAGGAAACATGCCTCAAGGAATTCCTCTATATATACATAATTTATTCACATGAAAAATAACAACTAGTAACCAAGGGCAATGCAAATTTATCTATCTCATCATTACAACATACTTAGTAAACCATCACAACAAATTTCAGCACAAACATACAAAATAATCCAACATAGCTTGAAACATGAAACATTAAACAATAATTTCAATTCATTAGTAGTGAAATGGATACACTTCTCTATTTCACTTAACCTTGTTGAAAATTGAATAAAGGAGAGCCACTCACCACCCTACCATAGGCTTAGCTACAATATAGTATTTCTTACAACTAGACGTTTAAGAGCTAGATCCAATGCATTAAGGGAAAATTTATCTTGAGGATCTAAAGAATTCAAAATCAAGGTGGAAGACATGAAGGTCAATTTCCTTAACATACATGAATCAAGATTTTTCTCTTTGGTTACTGAGTTAGGGCCTAATAACACAACAAAGTATGGTTATCATGGGCCTACACAACATTGAAAAAGATCCCTTCACTCATTTAACAATGCTCAATGATTTTCCTTTTTCGTAGTGCCTTATATGCTTGAATAAACCAACCACTTAGAATTTCCTTGTGACTCAAGTTGAAGGCTTCCTCACTAATTTCCTTAGTCAATTTATTTAAAATCACAAACTCCACATAGGCCTATTGTAACTCAATAAAAAAACAAAATTTTGATATTTGATGAAAAAGAACAATATTTTGATATTTGTATTTGATAAAAAAAACATCTTTAATATTTATTAATAAATCTATAATTTTAAATTTTAATAATATATTTTCCATTTAAAAAATTTCATACATCTATATATTGCATTATATAATGTAATTCAAATTAAATACATCGTGACATGGTTACGACAAAATAAAATCAAATTCAAACCTCAAACCTCATCTCAGATATGATCGTATTTTTGGTTGATCAATCACCTTTACCAAAAGAGAAATGGAAAACTACGCTTGAATCAGAACCAAAGACCGGAAAAATAAAAGGGAGGAAGTAAATGCTGATGGAATGTTAACAAATTGTAAAGTGAGAGTCACAAGCAGATAACATATTAAAGAAGCATTAAATTTCTGAGAACATTAAAAATTATTTAAGAACTAATAAAAAAATTAAACTTATTTTAAATTTAAGTAAAAAAAAATTGATTTATGAATGTATTATAATATTTTAGATGGGTAGGGAGGGCATCCAGGACTCCAGCGAATTTAACTTAGTCTTACTGTCCACAAATTTATGGTGGGTTTTCAATGAAAAGGGTCCATGGCAAGATATAATTTTTGGAAAATATTCCAACAATTAAATCTGGATGAATGGATTGCAGCGCGGGCACCATCAAATTCCAAAGCATCTTTCATTTGGTGTAGCTTGATGATTGATAACCCTTGGTTATGTGATAATTTATGCGGACAAGTGGGTGACGAGGAAAATATTCTCATAGGCTTCGACGCAATCAAGGGATTGCCTAGAAATCATATCCTTTTTGCCCCTGTCATTCATATGCTCAACCTGCAGGGTTTTCATACTCTAGTCTGCCTTAGTGATGGTTTCTTTTCTCTTTTCTCTTCAACTATATGGCCTTATGCCTAGTATATTGGCCTTCCGGAGAATATTGAAGTCGAATGGGAATGCTATCGCAATCAACTAAGTGAGGTTGAAATCTCGCTGTCCGAAAAACATGACAGGCTCATATTGGGTGGACATGTCACTGCAACATGTATTTCCGCTAAAGAAGTTTACTCATATATATCAATGAATAATCAACCGAACCCCTCTACACACTGGATTTCTCAAATGTGGAAATGGGAGGTTCCACACAAGCTCAATTGCTTCACGTGGTTGACTATTCACAATTGAATCCTTACTTGGGAAAACCTAATGAAGAGGGGCTTTCAGGGGCCGAGGAGATGCCCACCCTAGGGGTTGGATTTAGAAGATTGCATACATCTTTTCTTAAATTATCCCTTTGCAGAAGTTATATAGGAGGAATTTTCAAGGCTAGTGAAGGTTAATGTTCAGGCGGACTGCTCTTCAATATTTTATTGTCTCATTTCCTAGACAACAAGACATAAAGCTTTTAGAGCAGTGCCATTGTATCTTCTTTGGGTATTTGGCACTCCAAGAATGGTTTTATTTTCAAGGACAAACCTCTAGATGTTAAGACATACATCCTCATGATTGTTGCATGCTTCCAGGAGATAGGTCCTTGGTATCCCAAGGCACATTCCTACTCTGTATCCTATATTGACTTGGGGGATTCGTTTTCTATAGGGTATTTCAATGGGGCCTCTTCCGGAGGATTGTGTGGGTGCAGAGTCCTCATTAGCATAAGTCCATCCCAAGCCTATCGTTTCTTTTGGTATTGTGGTATTAGCTCTAATTGCAGGGTTGAAATTGTGTCCCTTTGGTGAGCGATGTAGTATGCCCTTTGGCTTTCCATTGACAATATCTTGATTGTTAGTGATGCAAATTCTATCATCCAATCGGTTCAAGGGAGAAATGCTCTCGAGGTGCCTTCCTTATGCCACCGGATGGAGAATATCAAGTCCTTATTGCCCTCTTTCTCAAACATTTCCTTGTAGTGTGTTTATAGAGAGAAAAATTTCGAAGTTGATGCATTATCCAAGCATGACATCTCTCTCTTTCTACATTTGATGTATTTTGAGCACCTAGTAAATGGTTCCCTTAGTGGAGAAGGTATTTTGAGATGTAATCCTTCTCAGCCAGTCTTTGCTCTATTTTTGTCTAGTTTCTATGGTCGATTTCCTCTCAGGTTTTTCTTTTGGATGTTATCTCTCTATGGAATATATCTTTCAGGATTGTGTTTCTTCTAGTTTTGTCCAGTATTTCCTAACATATTTCTATGAAACATCATTAATTTTCTTTTTTTGCTATTGGCCCTAATGCTATAGTAAAGTTTTTAGATTAGCTTTAATGCTATAGCAAAATTTTCAAATTAGCTTTCAATTCGTTTTTTTCATGCCAATAATTTATAACTCTATGAGTAAAGTTATATGTCAATGTAAACACCTTTTTTAAACCTCTTTTTTGTTTTGTCTTTTTCTCCTGAAAAAGGTTTTTATAAACATAGTGAATCAGTTAACTGTAAATGTTGCGAGAGAATTTGACTCTCACACATATCTGTCATAACATTCGGAGAAAGTGGAATACACTGCGGCTATTTAAAATCACCACAACTACTTTTCCTCCTACACGTGAAAAAAGGTGGAGTTTAACTAGCATTTGTACTAGATGTTGCAAAGAAAACGTCGTAAGGCAATAGAAAAGGAACTAGTAGCTTGAAGTGTCTTGTAAAATTGATGCAATCTATACACATCATTATAATGTTTCAAAATTATATATTTACAATGTCCAAGATCATTCAATCAACATTTATTACCATGACAAAGAACAATATAAAGACCTGGAAAATAAGCTTGTGATCACCCCATGAGGACACAAATGAGAATGTTGAAGGTACTTTTCTTGGAAACAACTTTTGAATGGTTCTAGATAATATCTACAATAAACATATGATAGATATTGTATAAAAATCAATATTGGAAACAAGTTACAATTCTAATCAAAATCAATGTATCTATCTATGTATGTTTTTTTTTTATATATAAAGACTAAAGTCATGATAAGTCGAGTTGATTGTTAGGAATGGATATCTTCATATTGCACAAAATTTTGTATAAAATATCATAGATGTTGTAAGCCATTGTTGAGGGAGGGGACAGATGGCAAGAGGCGCAAAAAATATGATGGCTTCTTCAATGTCCCAAGCATTCTTGCAACAAGCTGCATTGTGATGATCTACATTATCCAATGATGTCCATGTGATTTGACTACAAGAAAGTTAGAAGTGACCATGTTGACTACTTTGATAGTAGTAAGAATCCTCCAGAAAAATATCCCACCAAAACTGATCACTCTACGAATTGGCATTTGAGTTTTCTAGCACAAACTTTTTCCATTCCTTTTCTATGGAAGCAATTCCCAAATCTGAAGCAGGTTGTCATAAGTCAAGGTCTCTAGCCTTATTACATTCAATAGATAGCAAATGTTTTCCCAAGTCTCCTCAATTTTCTTCCTGCAAATACAACTTCACAACTTCCTAGTAATGCTTGTTTGCTTGGTATTGGCTTGGAATTGCTGCATTTGTTTTATCTAGGCCAAATTGTACTTTGCATACAACAATGAGCTTTGCAAACATTACAAGGGTTTGGTCGAATTTTCTGTAGAGGGGAGCTGTATTTGAAGTCTATCAATTCTGTAGTATTATAAAACAATTTTTCTAAAAGAGATGTATGGGAGAAAATTTATTGAACTTCTTCAAGAACTTGTCTCTAGTGAAAAATAACTATTGGCTCAATTTAATATTGATTTAGTTGAACCAATGCTGGAAGAATGTAATGAATACCATTTTCAACTTGAAATTCATTTGAGATAAAATCAAGAGGAAGGTTTGGATGTGGAGACAACTCTGAACCAAGACCATTTTAATGTTGTTGTTTATCACCTTTATTTGATGTGTAATAAACATTGCCTCATGTCTTACATGTACAACCAGGCACAAATTACACAAAGCAGTAATGCTAATTATATTAATATTAGTTGGATGTTGAAATCTACTTAGAATTGATGATTTGGAACTTTCACTGCTTTTGTTCTCTACTGATTCCAATATCATGTGATCCAAAACTTTTTTTTGTTCCTGAGATGATGTTGTCACCAACATTTTCACACCCCTTTTCCAACAAAATATGCATTCTCAAATATATAGCAATAAATTGTCTTAGTGATCCATCCTCTGTTCCCCTGTTTTGAATAAGTCAACCTTTCTTACTAATTCCCTTCACAACAACATCATTGTGACAAAAATCCACCAGTTGTATTTTGCAGTTCACTGAAGTTTTGTGAGGATATTTGAAATCGAGTCTATATAGTTCCATGGACCTGTTGAGATGAAATAATGCTCAAGGAGAAATACCTTCAGAAATGTAAACTCCACCATCACTTTTGCACCATGTTGATTCTGATTTTGACTATACCTTTAACCCATCTGCACAGAGTCCAAGATTTCTATTGGGTATGCTTCTGTGTTTAGGGGATATTGCAGTGTATTGTTGTGTTGTTGAAGGATGAACATGTTTAGAGTAACAAAGGTAAAATTCTAACGCTCACTCTTTGTGAGGAAAGTGTTATCCAAGGTACTATCTATTAAGTACCTCAATAGATTTGAATATAAAATCACACACAAGATACAAAGAATCAGATAGGAAACCTATACCTTTATTTGATTATAACAAAATACCCTTAAGGGCGAGGGGACAATTCTCTTTTCTATGGAAGGAATATTTGAAATCGAGTCTATGTAGTTCCATTTAGGCATTGATTATAGGGACCATTCCATGTATTCAATGATGGGTGATTGGCTTTGCTCCATATCACTGCATATCGAAATTTTATTGCACAGCTCTTGGTTCATTTGAATATAATTTATTTCATTATTCATGAGCTGCTCATTATCATCCCATGCAGCTTGTAGGCTTGACAATAATGCCTCTTGTCACTTGTTTGACAGATCCAATTGGGTTATAATTTCTTGCACCTTGGCTTCACATTCCCTTTTAATAAATGCAATATTTGCATTGGCACTTTGTATTAATTCTTGCAAACCTGATAAATGTTATTCTAAATTGTCCTTTTCAGCACGCAACTGAAATGCTTCTGCCTCTGCTGTTTGTTGAAGATCTTTATGCAAACCTATCAATTGTTCCATATCTTGTGTTTTTATTATAAACTAATTTTTTTAATTAATTAAATTAATAAGAAATTTACATCATCAATAATAATAATAATAATTCTAAAATTAATTCTAGAATACAAACTAAGAATCCAAATTAAAATATACATTCTTTATTATATTACCATTACCATGTATACATATATATAATACACCACTTGTTTATATGGGGTTTGTTTTTACAAATTTGTGTCTCATTATCAATTCCGGTTTCCGGAATTTTGGTGTTTAGAATGGATTTGCACCACTTGTTTATATATATGGGATTTGTTTTTACATATTTGTGTTCCATCATCAACTCCAGCCTCTAGAGTTTTAGTATTTAGAATAGATCTGCAAATAAAAGATACTTGTCCAAACGACAGATGTTTTAACAGAACCAATAGACAACCCTGGAGCATTTAATTATTCTACAACGGAAAATTAGGTTCGGTTCGTTGAAAAGTTTGAAATCCAGATTGGGAGCCCTACAACTAATATAATCCATCCCAAATCTCTTAGGTCTAGATCATGAAGCTGTCTCTAGGACATTCCCTGTTGGAAATAATACTGAGAAGGGGGGGTGAATCAGTATTATCAAATTCCTTTTAATATGCCTTCCTTAATTTATTGATCATTAACTGGTATATAATAATGAGCATGAAACAAGAAAAACAGATAGTCACACCAAAGAACACCAGATATAAGGTGGAAACCCAATGTGGGTGAAAACCACCTGCTGCAATATGTCTCTATCTTCTTTTAGAAACTTCTTTTACAATGATTTTGTATTGGTGCAGTCCTTTACCAGTACGCAGGCTACAACCTGCAAAGAGCTACAACTCTCTCTCGTTTTCCAGTCTCTCCTAGAAGGGAGCTACAACCCCCTTTTGTTCTTTTACTTCTTTAAGGACTACGTTTCATAAATTTTCAAACTGGATCCAAGAAGACCAAATCATTAAGTACATGCAAATCACCCAAACTCCTTATATAATCAACCAAGAGTCACCCAATTTCTCAGAATGCTATAAACAGAAAGATAGTACCAGAAATATAAACCCAGAACTCTGCAGCAATAGATAAAAGATAATCAATAACTGTTTTAATACAGATCCACAGTTTTTCCTTATCTGGACTGCGTGACTCCGCACCCAGCCTTATGTTATCTTGCGTATCCACGCAAAGCGCCTTTTGCTATACTGCGTATCTCCGCAGTTCGCCTTCTGTCTTACTGCGTATTTCTACTGTGCCAGCGCACCTTCTGCTTCTATCACGCAACGTACTTCTATGTATCTCCACAGCTTCTCCTTGTATCACGCTGCGTACCTTTGACCTTGCTTTGCAGGGCTTCTTCTGCTTCGTCGCGTGCCTCCGTAGTGTACCCTCTGTTGCACCGCGTACTTTTACTGTATCACCGCACTGCGCCTTCGATCATGCTGCGAGCCCCCGCACTGTTCCTTTCTTTAGACCGCGTACCACCGCACTGCACCTTTCACCGAACTGCGAGCCTCTGCATCTATACTATGAATTACCTGCGAACCTTTGATTTGAACCAAACTAACAACCCTCCAATGTACCACTGATAGTCTGATGCACAGATCTGATCATGCGCCCGAGAGATCACGACTTCATAGATTCACCTTCAAATTTACTTTGATTTAGATCAAGCATTTTACATTGACAACCCAATATTTCAGATCTTAAGATATTCAATTGAAAAGATGCCTTAGCCAAGTGATCTCCTTCCCTATTTATAGTCAAGCCCTTATTCACACCATGGGACAAAACCATCAATAATCAATACAAGGGATCCAAACCGGGGCTAAAATAGATCCTATACCACGGGCCAAAACCATAGCATCAGAAATGGCGGGCTAAATACCACGGGCCAAACATAAGAAACCCCCACGTGAGCGCGCTTCTCTGCCTTGAAGTGAGTGAACTAGGGTTCCGCACCTTCTGAACGGGTAACCTGCGGGTAATGACCGCACCTCCTAGACGGCGAACCTATGGGTCCGCACCTTTTGAACCATTTACCTACGAGCCTCTTAATTTCCATCATTTTGAGAGCCTGAACAGACCATTGCCACTTGAGTGAGTTTCCATCAAGTACAACACCTGTATCATAGAGCCATACCAGAATCATAATGCCAACACAGATGAGGTCGTATCAGATGAAGAAGGGACAATCGATTGGCACCTTCCTCAGAGGATTGAATGAGATCTGAGATCAGTTGACTTCTATAGGGCAACACCAGATCAGGAGTTAATGGTGAGGACAACCCTAAATGTTCTCAGAAGACTTGGAAGTATTTGTCGAGCGTATACTGGGCAGAGGGACACTTCCACCTTGGGACGAGATGTGGGCAGCTCTTCGCCAGAAGAGATCAGACGATAATCGAAGACAGGTAGCAGCAGCAAGGGGATCCAAGTCAAGCAGGAGTACGAAGATGTGGCCCTAGCATCTGAGGGAAAGTAGGAAAAGCGGAAGAAGAAAGATCTCTCCAAGATCAAGTGCTTCCACTATGGGAAGTTGGGTCATTATGTGACCCAGTGTCCAAGGAAGAAGAGTAAGGGAGAGTCTTTTGAGACTAAGGCAGTACCAGCATGGGCAGAGAAGGAAGTTTTGATAGATGATGACTATGCTGTGAGTGCACAGATGCCACTTGAGCGGAAGTGGGGAACATTGAGATGTATTCAGATGGACTACAAGCATTGAGGGGTAGGATCCTTAAGGTACCCAACCTCTTGGATTAGACCTTGCTATGGGAGCCCTGAAGAGGAGTAGCAAGACTGGTTGTTGTGGGTAGAGATGGATGCAGATGGAGCAGCAGAGAGAGCTACAGTGCAGGAGTCCCGAGACAACACAAGGATACAAGGCTACAACAATGGGAGAGGCACAGGAGTGTTGCACCAGTGCAGGATGGCACAGAGAGGTGTGCAATGGTGCGAGATGCAGGGAGTTGTTACAATAGCACAAAGGTCAGAGAGGGAGCACCCGTCAACGACAGAGGGAGCTTCAACATCAGTGGGTGTCTCTAGCCCAATAAGGAGGTTAGATTGGGAGATTAGTTACTTATTTCTCAGTAACTGATTTGCAGTGTAGTAGTGGGCAACACGATGCAACATGATGAGAGGAGGTGCAGTGTGGATGAAGTGCTGGGAGAAAGGACCAACAACAACACGGATGTAGAGGGAGTTTTCGTACAGATGCAATAGTGGCAGTGGTAGAACCATGGGGTGCAGTACATGATACAACAGTGCAGAAGATGTTGGGAAGGAAGGCCTAGCATCAGCACATGTCATGATGCCAAATGATCTTAGTAATACTCAGTGAGGAGTATTGTTAGAGCACAATCCTTGCTAGGAGGGAGTGTTGATTTGGGGTATCATTGGATGTGATATAGCCACAAAATTTGGTGGAGAGGCTGGGGCACATAGGATCTCCAATACCTAGAAAGGGTTTGGGCAGATTCTAAATAGATCATGAGATATTAAAATAATTAATATTTTTAATGGAGTCCCTCAGTCTAAACTTAGGGAAAATAAAATCTTAATGTGTATTAATATGAATCTGTGTTAGAATGGTCCAAAATACATGGATCAAGCCAAATATAATCTTAGTTATTGATTAGGGACTTAATCTCAGTCATTGAGATGTCAATAGGAAAAGTATAAGAGGAGGCTTGACGGTCACTTAGAGAGTACACTAGAGCGATTAGTCATTCTATTCTCTAGAGTGGGGTTTGCTAAGAGAGATAGAATTAGTGATCGGAGAGCAACTGAGGGGCATTGAGTATAGAGTCAGAGAGGCAAAGATAGTGTGGGGAGGGCAACAGAACGACTGGAGAGAGTGATGCAGGAGCAGCCAGTGCTCACACAGGGCCACAGAGGAAGCTAAGTGCTGCATAGAGCACCAGACAGGCTAGCGTAGCTAACATAGAGTGTCAAAGAGATGACGGAGGGCCTCCTGGGGTTGACGCAGGCCAAGATAGGTTGACACAGGGCCAACATTGGGCTAGGAGAGACTGACACAGTCCAGATTGGGTAGACACTAGGGTTTCTGGGGAAGATTGGTGCTGAGTAGCTGCTAGAAGGATTATCCGAGGTTTCAGACAATAGATTTGTTAGAAACTGAGAGGTATTACTGCCAAGGAAATTCTCTGTTGGGTAGGCCAGTTTCGGCACCCAGATTGTACTCTGATATTGGTTAAGAAGAAAACCCTCAGATAGCTGCACCATTTTTCCCACAATGGGTTTTTCCGGGGACATTAGTTCAAAAATAATGGTGTCATATGATGTGTTTGTTTCTGTTTCATTTAGTTGTTGATCTGTAATATGTTGAGCATGCACTAGTGTTTATTTTCAATATTTACATTGTAAATAACTTGTTAAGGAAAATAACAAGTAGGTAGGAATAAATCAGAGAAAGTGCATGGAGGGTTTATAAATAAGTAAAATTAGAAACTTCAACATTAGCCCTAACTTGAAGCCTAATCATTGTGTCACTGTTCTTACTATTTTTTATTGCTATTTGATGTATTGCACATAAATAATAATAAAGGACAACGATAATACCATAAGAGTTACACAATTAGTAATCATGTAAGAGAATTTTAATTAACCTTTTCCCTACCCAATTCTCAACAAAAATCACCCAGGGATCGCACCCATCCTGGGAGACACTAATGCTTAGCGTAACTAAATTTTTTTCCCACGGGGTTTCGAACCAGTGACCTTTTCACCACAATGTCTTCTCAAAGCACCATGTCACTATCTATTCTATGCCTAGTGGGCTTGAAAGCATTGTTGTTTTACAAACTTTGTTTCAGCAAATAATTAGTACTTTGAATGCAATTTCAGTAGCAATTGTCAAAAAGGTTTTGGTTCATCCTTCGTTGTATAATGTTAGAATGCAACCAATGTGCTTCAAATATAGAGGATTTTATTTTATGGCTAATCAATTCCAATTTTGTGTCATGGGTATCTAAGGGTGTGAACTATGTGGGTTGGGTTATTGAGATAGATTCCATGTTCCAATGGTGTTGTCTACATCAATAGATTTTTGTCAATTTTGATGGTAAAGAAAACAAATAAACTCCTTACACAAGTAAAATTCACTACTACGGCTCATTTAAAAGATTTAGGTAATGCATAATTTAGACCAGAGGTATACTTCAAAGATAAGGTTAAACTTAGATTTATATTTCTAGAATGTTATATTTATAAAACAAGTGAGGGCTTATTACAATGTAGTTAAAGAGTCATGGGAGGCACTGAAGGAGATAGACTAAGTAGACAAAGAAATAGAAGAAAAAAGTTAAACAATAGGATGGATGGATGATGCTTTAAAGAATGTGAAATGTAATTAGTGGTTGAAGAATTAAAGATTGTGGATTGGATTATATCACGTTTAAAGAAGTGGGAAACTTTGGATTTACATAGGAAGATTGCAGATGAGTTTTTTTTGCATATCGAGGCTATTGTAGAAGAAGTAGGGAAAGGTATATAATCAACAAATAGACCATGATTTTTTATGAGTGAACTAACCCTATCCTTCACACGTACTAAAGCTCTAAAATGCAAGTGCAACCCTAGGTAATGAAGATAGGTTAGCCATTATCATCATAATAGCTTTTCCTTTTCTAGGTCATCTCCCCTTAAACACAAGGGGGTTTACCTAAACAATCTTAAGATATATTTTGTAAATGAAAGTGATGATGGATCAAAACTAATTGATATTCAATTAGGGAAAATAGATTCAAGATATCAATATTAGGGGGTTATTTTTATAAATTATTAGGACTAAAAGGAAATGGTAAAACATGCTACAATCAACTTTAATTTCTCATTTACAATTTCAAAAAAATAATTGAGTCCTTGGATTAAGGTGATCCTCTTAGAAAATAATTTGCAATAAGTGTGTTATTTACTCTAAAGTGGGAAATCTCCAACAAACTTTGATTAAAATGGTGGTTGTTATATTAACACTATCAAATGATTTATATGTCTAAATCTTGTTACATTTTATTATCAATTCGAAGTATGGAGACTTGTGAAATGCAAATAGAGTATGTGTAGAATTAGATTATTTGCAGTGTGATCTACTTAAAATGCACAATGTGTATTCTACTTATGCTTAATCTTGTGAAATCAATTGCATGAACTAAATGAAACAAACGATCACTCCATTATTGAATGATATTTTATTCATAAAAGTTGTAAATCATGTTGTAGTTAAGTATTCAATCTTCAAGATGTAAACCTTCTACAACAATACTCCATTTAGTTTATTTCATAATATAATTCAATACATAGATATTAGAATTCAAGAAGATAAAAGGAATTAACTATAGAAATGAAACACACCACTCCTTATCAATCAAAAACAAGTTTAATCATTATTGGCAATAACCACGTTTTTCAACACCAAACATGAAATTGGGACCTTGATGTCACCAGGTTATCTCTTGACATGAATTAGACACTTCTTCTAAATCATAAAAATAATCTCTGAACTAAAAATAATCATTGGAAAAGGAAACACACTTTCATCAATGCAAATACAATTATTAAATAAAATTGCATAAAGTAAAATACAACAAAAGACCACAATGATCTCAGGGAATGAGCTTAGTCTCTAAAGCATGAGGGCAGTGAACTACACTATAAATTCATAAAACTAAATCTTTTTTTGCTTGAGCAAGAGTCATGCCTTTTTTTTTTCCATTAAGTCAAACATAATTATAATACTTACAAAGAACCATCAATAAAAAAGATGCTCTACTGTCTCTAAGCTTTCAAACCCCTAAGAGTACCCATCACACACTCTCGGGAACCGAAACAAAAGAGACACAGGCTGAAACCCCATGCCAACCTGTTGTCTAACCACTCAAGAAACTCTGCCTCCCAAAACTTAAGTAAAGACCTATACTATAGAAAACAAACAATACAAAATGTAGCAAAAAGACAACCCTCCGACCCCACCGAGCCCTCACTTAATCTTGAGCGTTGATCTGACTAGAGAAAAATCGACGGTGGAGCATAATATCGCATCCCCGAACTTGATAGAAATTTAAAGTGCGATGATGGTGGTTTCCTGGACCGTCCCTCATCCACGTGGCAAGCGATGAAAGGTGTCGCTGCCCGACGAATGAAACCACCATCTGCCAGAAAGCGGTGCGATCACACCATAACCGCCCAAGAGGTGGTTTTGCAGCTCTGCCATGTGAGGGAAGGGAATTGATGCCACAGGAACATTTCATGATCTCATTCCTGCTCTTAACAGTGTAACCCCAACACCCATCTTTAGGGATATTCGAGGGACTGGTGATTAAAGCTGTTTATTCCTCCTCTGACGTGCTATCTTCTGTTGATCTGTCTGACCAACCATAAGTATTCTGCAAAAAACTGCTCATTGCGTTGTGGCTTCCTTGGTTCTGTGCTGGTGCACTCTTATGTCTTCTTCCACCTGGAAGTGGCAAAGAGATTTTTGCTGGCTTTGTGGCATTTCTCTCCATCTCATAGAATTACTTCTGTCCTTACAAATGACACCATGATTGGCAAGGATATCCGCCAGTTTGTTGGCTTTTCTATGCACCTGGGTGAATATGAGAGTGCGAAGTACTTGAAGATGGATTTGAAGTTTTGGAGAACCCTTATTAACAGCCAATGATTTGTTACTTTTTCCGGTCCTGTGCCATGGCTAAGTTTTTTGGCTGCGTTGATGACTAACTCTGAATCAACTTCAATTATGACCTTGTGGCAATTGCCCTGCTTCAAAAAGTCTAAGCATTGCTCCAGAGCCATTAGTTCCGCCATGTTGTTGGTAGCTCTTCCTAAATGATAGTGGAAGAGGGAGATGATGTTTCCTAATTCATCCCTTAGAGCTCCTCCAAAACCAGCCATTCCAGGGTTATTTTTTGACGCTCCATCACTATTAAACTTTAAAAAGCCTTCCGGTGGGGGGGTCCAGGAATCCTCAATCGGTTCCCTTAAGATGATTTTCCTATTTGAACATTGAGGAGTAAGCCCTTGCATGTCTAACTTTCTAAGAATATTCAACTCTGTTTCTGATGGAGGATTTTTGGGGAGGTCCCTAACTATTGTGCCAACTGTTTCTTTTAGCTATTTCGAGATTTCTTCCAACAAGCATAGAGAGGACTTCTTTTCTTCTTTGAAAATTCTGTTATTTCTTTCTTTCCAAACATTCCATATTATAAAACTTGGCAAAACATCCCAGGTTGAGTTAAGAACCTCATGCTCTGAAAAATTATCCTTCCAATTGTTTATGGTATTAGTGATACTGTCTCTGTCTTTGTCAGATTGATTGAAGATGGAGGCAAAAAAATCCCATATCCTAGAGGTGTACATGCAGCTATTGAGAAGTTGTTCCATTGTCTCTTCTTGTGCTTCACAGAGCTGGCAACGGGAGGGTCCCAGCATACCCCTCTTTCTAATATTGTCCCAGGTTAAGATTTTCCTATGGTGGACCAGCCACATAAAGAGCTTGATTTTCATCCAGCCTGTGTTCCTCCAAAGCTTCTGCCAAGATCTGACCGGAGCTTGTGATACCAGTCCTAGGAGAATGCCTTTTGCTTCCTTAATATTAAAGTTTCCCTCTTTATTGTTACCCCATCTTAGTTGATCCTGCCCTTTAGTGACTAAAAGCATCCTTTGATCCAACATCTTTTTTAGGGTATCTGCTTTGTCGTTGAGGGTTCTATCTTCTCTGCCAACTATTATTTTCCATGTTCTCCATTTTTCGGTATTGCGAGCGTGTTTCCAAAAGTCCTTTACCTTTACTAGTCCCTGGTTATCTGTCTCTTGCTTGAGTCCTGAAAAATTATCTGTCAATAGTTTTGGTTCTTTCTGCCATTTGTCCTCCCACAAAAGTGTGTGATCTCCATTTCTTATTTCCCAAAAGTTGTTATTTTGCACCACTCCTTTGTTTTCCCAGGCTTTGTTCCATATGGGAGAGCCCTTCCTGCTTCCCGACATTCTTATTAACTCAGAGGCTTGCCAGGAGCTTGCATATTTTTCCTTCCAGATGCTTGCCCATTGAGCCGTAGGATCCTTGACCCGCCGCCACCAGAGTTTGGCTCCCAGAGCCTTACTGAGAATCTCTGGATCATCCAGTCCCAGGACTCCTTGGTTCTTAGGGTTACAGATATTTTCCCAAGAAACTAAGGCCTATTTTTTCCTGATTTCCTCCTTGCCCCAAAGAAAACCTCTTTGGATATTTTTGAATCGCTGTAGGACTCCTTTTGGGGCAGGAAGAGCTGATAGCATAAAGACTGGGATAGCTTGGAGCACTGCTTTTGTAAGAACTAGTCTGCTAGCCAGATTTAAAGACCTGACTGCCCACTTTTTGACTTTGTCTTGCATCTTGCTAATTAACGGTTCCCAAATGCTCTCGTGCAAAGGCTTAACCGTTAGAGGAACTCCCAGATATTTCGAGGGGAGGGACTCTCTTTGGAAGCCTAGAATCCTGGAAACATTTCTCTAGATGGCAATGTGAGTGTTAAAGAAAATATTTTTAGATTTGCAGAGATTGATCGCCATACCTGATGCCATTGCAAAGTCGTTTAGAATTTTTTTGTAAGCGAGCGCTTCCTTAACAGTGGGAATTCCTTGTAACATTGTGTTGTCTACAAATTGTTGGTGGGTCGGAGCCTGCCCATTCTCCGATAGTTGGAGTCCTTGAATTTTGCTTGTTTCTTTAACATGCTTAATGGACCACCCCAGCCCTTCCATCACGAGGATGAAGAGAAAAGGCAAGAGCAGATCACCCTACCTAAGACCTCTAGATGGAAGAAAAACACCTAAGGGAGAGCCATTAACTAAAATTTAGAAGCTGGCAGAAGTCACTAGGGCCATCACCCATCTGATCCAATAATGATCGAAACCAAACGCAGAGAGCACTCTTTTGATATAAGTCCAATTTACTTTATCATAAGCTTTGGCAATGTCCAGTTGCATTATCATACCCGCTTTTTTTTTGCTAGTCAGTGAGTGAGCCACCTCATGAGCTTGAATGATGTTATCAAGAATTTGTCTACCTTCCACATACCCAAATTGTTCGCCCGAAATAATCGTAGGAAACTAGGGTTTGAGTCTGTTGGCCACTACCTTGGAAATAATCTTGTAAATAACATTGCATAAGGCAATGGGTCTGTACTTCTCTGGCGTTTGGGCATTATCCTGTTTTGGAATAAGGGCGATGAAGGAGGTGTTGAGAGCTTTCAAAATTGTTCTGTTCAGCCTAGAGTCTTCCATAACCCTTACAATATCCTTTTTGACAATGTTCCAACAAAATTTGTAGAAATCCACATTGAATCCATCTGGACCAGGGGCTTTGCCATTTTGCATTTCCTTGAGAACCTCGCTTACCTCCTTTTCAGTTACAAGTATGTTGAGATTATCATTGTCCTCTCTGGTTACCAACCTAGGGATGTGATTGGTGAAATATTTGATGAAAGGCTCCCTTACTAAAATGTCTTCCTGGGCTATGCCCCTGAAGTGATTAACTAACATAGCTTCAATTTCCTCATGGGTTTGCTGGATTTTCCCGTCTTCATTCTTGATCAAAGAGATCCTGTTGTGAGTCCGATTAGAAATGGTAGATCTGTGGAAAAATTTGGTGTTGTGTTCTCCTTCCTTAAGCCATTGCACTCTTGATTTTTGTTTCCAAAAAATTTCCTCTTGTTAACTCAACTTTTCCCATTCTATATGGTATTTTCCTACCTGTTCATTTTTGTTCTTATCAAATTCTTCCTTGATCAGAATTTGGTTGAGCTCCATAATTTTATTTTCCACCAATTTCTTACCTGCAAAAATATTTCCGAAACTATCCTTGTTCCAAACTTTTAGCTTCAACTTAATGTGCTTTAATCTCTTGTATAGCAGGAACATTGACGATCCCTGAATTTGCAGATCTTCTGCCCACTAGTTTTCAATGTTGCTAATAAAATCAGGGTGTGACAATGATATGTTTTCAAATCTGAAAGGTCTGTTTCTAGGGGTGCTTATGCCCTTGATCTCCATTTGTACTGGCGAGTGATCTGAGCCACTATAAGGGAGAATTCCTGCTATTATTTCCTTATCTAAAAGCATGAGATCCTCCGAGATCATGAATCTGTCTAACTTAGAGGCAACCTGGGAATTCCCTCCTCTTTTATTATTCCAAGTGCAGAGGCCATTGTTTGTCTCAATGTCAACTTGCTTCATGTTTTTTGAAAAGTTTTGGAAGGCTACTGCATCCTTGTTTAGAACTCTTGTACCCCCTTTTTTTTTAGAGAGATCTTATCATGTTGAAGTCTCCTCCTATGATCCAAGGTAACCCTGCATACCTGAACCAGAGATCAACCAATGAATCTAAAAATTTTATTTTGTCATCCAACTTTTGGGGGCCATAAACATTCGTGACTAGATAGGTGTTCCTGTCACCTACTGGCTGTATGACCACTGATAAATAGTTCCTTGATGCCTCCGCATCGATTATTCCAATATTTAGGGGATTCCATAGCATGAGGATACCTCCTGTTGAGTTTTCCGCTTTGACTTCTAGAAACTCAAATCTGTTGAGCCATTTGCTATGGATTTGCTTTAAATTTTGTATAGAGCATTTTGTTTCTTGGACAAAAATTATATCCGGAGCTGCTTGTTTCATCCTATTATTTAGCATTCTTTGTTTTCTCCTACTGCCCAGACCTCTAATACTCCATGTTGTGAACTTCATAATTAAACATTGGTGAAAGAGTAGCTAGTTAGATCTTTCATATTACCTGAGTCTACCATGAGCTTTCCACATTTCATCAGGAGCTTGTTCTGTTTTTTTTGCCTCTTTTTTTTCCGAGATTTTTGGGTGCTAGCCTCGGAGCCGCTTTTGCTTCTTTCCCTCCTTCATTGCTCTGTCTTCCAATGTTATTTACTTCCTCCAAACTCTTTGCTTGCGTTTTCCATAGGAATAACTGTTGTATTCTATTGATCTTTTCTTATGGTAATGATTCAACTCCTCCAAGAGTTCCCTGCTTCAGGAACCCTTCTAGATCTAGGTTTTCTCTGTCAAGAATCTCTTGTAACTCATTTTCCTCCATTTCCATCTCACTCTGGTTCATTTCCTGATCCATTTCTTGTTCTGAATCACTCATCATGTACCTTTTCTGCTTTTCATTTTCCTGTGTCGGGTCATTATCTTCTTCCTCCTCTGTCTTCTCATAACTCTCCTTCCTGGCTCGATCTTATACCTCTGTCTCGACATCGACTTCAAGAACTTGGTATTGATTCTGATTGTCCTTTTTTCCTCCTGCTTGATATTGTTTTGGCCCTTTCTTGCCATTTTTTCCTTTGTGGACTACTTTGTGAAAGTTGTCTATGTCTTTCGTTGTGTTGTTTTTGTTTTTGTTTTTTGCTTTACTGAGAGGGAAGTCTCTCAGCAGGTGTCCATGTTCATGGCATCTGTGACATCTGAATGGGATGTGTTCATAGTCTACTGTCTACACCCAATCCTCATCAAAAACCTCCAAGATAACTTCATTTGGAAGAGCTCCAGATAGATCCATCTCCACACAGATCCTAGAAAATCAAGTATATTTTCCCCTCCTTGTGGCTTTAGACGCTTTGATAAACCTCCCTAACTTATTGCCTATGGTAGCGAGCGATTCTGTTTGCTAATAATTCAAATGTAGAGAATAGAGTCTTACCCAAACCAGGACCGAGGTAAAAGTTTCCCTCTCCGGAACAAATTTCATCTTCCGGGGCCTCATATAAAGCCCTGCTGCAGCATAGAAGTAGGGCCCACCCTCAAACAATCTGTCTTTGCCCTCGATGTTCATGAACACCACAGTGAAGAAAAATTTTGATCCCAGATGAAGATCAATGCTCCCTTTGGGTTTCCAATGGTATCGATCCAGGATTGTAAAGCTTTTTTAGTGGGCCATAAGCCCATAAATTTGCATATGATAGCGTACGTCTGCATGTGCTCCCTGTAGGCCTGCAGCTCTAGATTATTTAATACCACTCTAGGAGTGATTTCAGCCTTGGGTTTGTAAGGTCCCTTCTGATTTTTGTCTTTGTTCCCTGTTTTTTGTCAGCTTTCTCCTTGTCTTTTGTGCCCTCAAGCTCCTCCGGTTGGGAGCCTTCTGCTTCCTCTTCCCTGTTTCTCCTTCCTTCTTCTGCTCTCCCTCTTCCTTTATTCGGTGGTGTCTTGCTTTTGTTAGCTACCGCTTCCTTGTAGGAGGGAGTGAAGCCCCCTCCTCTTCCCCCCTCCATGGTTAACCCTTCTGCCTCAGACTGAAACCCTTCCGCACCTCACCTTTCGTCACCCCTCTCCCCTGGATTTTGAAATCCAAATACAAAAACAAAACCAATTCATAAAACTAAATCAAAACATACTACATATAAAAATAGAGAAGAATTACAATTTAATCATCAAGAAGTTTTACTCTATTTCATAATAAGTTAGACATATGCTCCAATATTCTTCTTTTATAATGAAGAAGGCACTATTGTCTATACAAAAGCTTGCTTTGAAACTGGTATAATAAATAATAAATGCATATCCACAAGTTTCTCATGTGATTACAACCATTTGCTAAAAGCTAGTAGTCAAAGATAACTCCAAAATCTTTGCTAAAACTGACCATTGTTCACATTAAAAACTCCAAGGTTCGTTCTATATCTTGGATGATTGATTAATGCTCCTAGATCTTTAGCAATTCTTCAATGGTTGAAGAGAAAATTTGAATTTGGTTATATGGACTTGGAGAAAGTGGTTAAAAATTGCATTATTACAAGATTCAAAGGTTGCTATAATTATCAACAAACCAATCCAAATTTGAAAAATAAGTGAAAATATGTATATTGTCTAATACTTAATCATAAATTCACATAAAATATTGAAAGAAACACATTGGAAAATATCTTGAACCCAACCCATATAAAGCATTAAAATGGACTTAATACGGGGTTAAAAAGAAGTGAAAATTATTAAAATCAAGGGAAAAGGGTTGTGAAAAGATGGTAAAAGGATGTGAAAAGATAGTAATTTTTGCAACTCAACATCCCTCGCAGTTGAATATCTTGCATCTCCTCATGCAACTTTGTATCTCAGTGTAAATGATACTTTTGAACTTGTGTCATTAGGTCTTCTTCCTTCAAAAAATTGGGTAGTAAGCTAACTTCTTTTGATTTAGAAATCATCTCCTAAGAAACCCTAAAAAGAAAATACTACCAAAAAGGATCGAGTTATATTTGAGCTTCCTATGGTTAGTTCTTGTGTAACAGACAAAAATTTTGTAGGTGTTGGCTCTCGTGTGGCAACAATTACTTCTTGATTTTTTTCTCTTTTCTACAACAACATGAAATCTCACTCTTTATTTGTGGTTTTAACATGAGAGCATTGCACTCGCATCCATAATGATAACCCAACAATTTTTGCATATCAGCCAAATCTCAATATGATGGCTCTTTCAAATCTATTGCCCAATTCCTATTGTTTTCTAGTTATATCTATGATTGATGGTTTACAAGTGACAACCTTGGGTTTGCATAAGACCTAAATTTTGCCATAAAACATGATACAATTTTTTTTTTTTTTTTTAAGAAGCTTGCGGATAAATCACATAATATCTGACACTTTACTCTTGCTATATTGAACTATTAGTCAAACTTTTGTATAAGGTATATTGTATGAAAATTTCACTACTAAAATTCTATTGCAGCAACTAGAATTAATTCTTCTAATTGTTAATTAATTAACAATTTATTCGCTACGACAAATATTGAAAAAATCACACTGCAAACTTCACAAATAAAATTGTGGAAAATAATAGTGTTGGAAACTAAGAAATATTCTAGCACACGCACATAAAAATTGACACACTTATTTTTGGACTAAAGTCCCTCGAAAAACCCAACTTGGGAAAATTAGTGCAACAACTGAGGGTTTTTATTATTATGCAACAATGAAATTTTCTGAGTACAATCTAGATGCCAAAAAATAGAAATCCTATAGAGAAAATACTGGCAAAAATGATCTAAGGGAAATTACCCTCTCTGTGAGCAATCCTGGCACTTGATTGCCTCTGAAAAGCAAGTCTTCCACCTAGCCCTATGTAGGCCCTGAGTCAGCTATTTGTAGTCCCTTGAATGATACAACCTGGAACTTCTGCAAGTCAAGGCATCCTACCTACTTTTGACTAGGAAACTGTCTCTCTGACACTCTAGAAATATCTTACTACCTTTTGAATTGATAACTAGCTTCACCCCAACAAAATCATACTACCTTCTTAAGATTTTACGCTTCCTTTGCACAACCTCCTGGAGAAATTTCAGCCTCTCTACATTGTACTCATCGGATCTATAAAATATTCCTTTGGCTTCACTGTCCCTACATCTCTTTGTCTTTGCTTCTTTCTATGGCATGAACTCTTTCGACAATTGTTGTTACTCTCTGTTGAGTTTTGAAAATGTCATTCATTTCCATTACACTTTCACTATTATGTCCATTATATCACCTCCATTTCACTACTATGTCACCACATTCATCCCACTTTTATTATCATTGGGCCACATTTATGTTTTTCCAATCTTTATTAATTCTAAACCTTTTAAGTGAATTTGTGGTTAAAAATTAGGAAATAATGTGCATATACTTATACCTAACAAATGGGTCGAGATTGTTGACATGTGTAGGTTGAAAGGAGGCTTCTAGAAGACCCTTATGTGGCACTCTAAGGCCAAATTCGAATTTGAGTGGAAAGAATCATGGGATCATGAGGATATGTGTCACATCTCCTAATTGTATTGTAACTCTAAGAAGACATGTGTCTTATCAGTTCCTATTTTGATTAGGACTCTAGAGGTAGAGGGAGATATTCATGGACTCTCATTAATGAGATGACTTCTCATCTTTTTGTATAAATAGGAGATCTCTCTCATTCATTTGTTAGCTTAGCTTATTAGTTTCAGCTAGCTTGTTAGTTTTTAGTTCTTTAGCTTGGAGTTTGTAGTTCTTCCTTGATGGCTTTTGAAAGCTTTGGAGAGCTTTGTTGTACTTTGTAATTTTGAAAAATTTGAATAAAGCTTTGATGTTCTCAACATGGAAGGAGATGCGAAGTAGATGTCATGGAGCGTATTAGAATGTAAGATAGAGTAGATTTCATTTTGTAAATTTTGCTTTGATTTCATTATGTCATTTGATTGCTTTCAAGTTTGATAGATTAGATTTTTCATTCATGCAATTTTAATTCATCCAAGTTTGTTCAACCGGTTGATTGTAGATTAGTAATGCACATAGCTTTTTAATGACTAATGACATGATGGAATTATCTTGTCCTTCTGCTGATTTATTTTCTTAGTTCTAATTCTAGCACTGTTTATTTCTTTCAGTTTTGTTTTGTTCATTTACTTTTCTGCAAGATAGATATTAAACTACTCATGTCATTTTCAGTTACCTCTTATAGCCAGAACGAGTCGAATGGTGAGGGATTGAAGTATAAATGCATAGTTTGATATTAATTTATTTTTCTGCAAGTTAGTGATTAGATTACTCATGTCATTTTTGGTTACCTCCTATAGCCAGAGCGAGTCGAATGGTGAGGGATTGAAGTATGAATGCGTAGTTTGATCTTAGTTTCATTTTATGCAATTTAGATATCAGATTACTCAATTTGTTTACGATTACCTCCTATAGCCAGAGCGAGTCGAATGGTGATGGGTCAGAATATGAGTTGATGTAATATGATTTAGTTTACTTTGCTTACAGTTTTTGAATTGCTTTAAGTTCAGTTTTCTTTTTATACAACAACAAGGATACTGGGTTTCATAGTCACTAGCTCACTGTTTGGTTTAATTAGAATTTAGGTACATTTTTATTTTCTCGTAGTAATTGATTTCATCATTGCAAGTTTGAAAACCTTTTTGAAAACTTTGATCAGTATTTCATCTTTTGTTTGATTGAAGTAGTCGTATATTTACACTTTTTTTTAAGTACTAATTCCATCAATAACATGTTTTAATATTTTTTGAAGTGCTAAGTTCTGGAAGTTACCATTAGGGACATAGACCTTGTCTTGAAATCTCTATCCATACTTGTTCTTTAAAAGTATTCTTAAGACCTTAGAATAGGATTTCTATTTGCATTAGACACTTTAGGAAACCAACAAGAACAAAACCCCAAAAACAACATAAACTATAAAACAACGAAGTAAGAAAAAGGCTAACTAAGCACATATGGTGCACCACACTTCATCAGTTTACGATACTTGGATTGATAATTTATGTAGAGCAATTTAAGACGTTAAATTGACTAGACATTTTGGCGCTGTTGCTGGGGAAGTGTAATTAGGAGACCTTATTTCTTACATCTGAATTTTTTTTAATAATTCTTGAGTATGCTCTCCTCCTGCACTTCGTGTGATCTAGAGGATCAGAAAAAGGATTGTTAAGTAAAAAAAAATTAATAATTCTTGAGTATGCTCTCCTCCTGCACTTTGTGTGATCTGGAGGATCAGAAAAAGGATTGTTATGCCTAAAAGAAAAAAAAAAGAAAAAAAAAGAGGAGACAAAATAAACTTCATCATTTCAATTGATTAAAAAAAAAGGAAAAAAAAATGAAACCCAACTGCTTTGATAGGTTCAAATTGTCCAAAATTGACTGGTTATGGTTTGTAGTGGTCCTCAAAACACTGTATCCTATTTTAATAAGGTTTTGCAACTTAGCTACGGAAAGTGCCATGATTCCGCAGCCAGTTGAGAATTCCACAGTTGTTTCAAGGTTTAACAGGTTACAAGCATCCAATAAAAAAATCGACCACATGAGCATCTCCAAAATTGTCCCGACATGGATCCTATCCTAGTCACCCAGCTCAGATCGATGAAAAACCAGCCTAAGACCTTAGTCAAAGTCCTATTTTTAGCATGTTTTTCTTGAAGTCTTTGTTGTCTGAAATTGAAAATCATTAATCCTTATTATAAAAATTTACAATTTCAGAGAAAAAAATAATCTATGGCTATCTTGAATCCTAGCTTTCACTATGGCTTCAACAAGAAAATCTGCCTCCCTGTTCAAGCTTTGGCCTGAAACAAACCTGCAACATAAATAAATAAAAAATGCACTATATATATGAAAAAAAAAAAAAAACCCAAGGGATCAAATGTTAAACGATTAGGTAACAATGAGGAGGTGAATGCAAATTTGTAGAATCCATGTTAACTCCATCAAGGGGCCTTGACATTTCTTTTAGAGGCTGAAATTTATTTCAGGTGAATTGAGCTCCTTTTTTGAGGACCAAATCGTGCATTTTTGGAGGTTGATTCCTGTAGGAGGCATTCATCATTTAGTGGCAGATTTCTAGAGTTGACTTCACCTTTGGATAGCTACATTATCAGTCAGAAACAGAGGGTTGAATTCTTGAAGGTAGCTTCTGGTGATCCATTAAATTATTGAGGGCCAAGTAGTCATTTTTTCTCTAAGGGCGAGAACATGTAAGCTGATTACATTTGCTGACAAAAGGACATTTCTAAATATTGACTAAACATGAGGATAATAGATCAACGATAGTTGAACATCACATGCTTTGAAATGAGATAGAGAAGCAACGGTGCTCTCGCAGTGAATACCCACCTCCTTATCGCAGTTCGTTAATCATAATTACCATTTTCATTCGGTAAAACACTCCAGGTGTGTCACTTCCTCTAAAGCTAAGTTCCATGCCCTGTCTCTCTTCAGCGTGCACCTCAAATTTCCCTTTCTAATCCATAATCAAATTTGCAGGCGAGGTACATCAACATCCAAAGTAATCCATCTGAGAGAGAAATAGAGAAAGAAAAAAAACTCTTCGAGGGAGGGGTAGCTTGTTAGATGTGAGACTATTGTGTCTGCTTCCACTGGCCCTGTAATCCTATCAATTAAGCCAATCAATCATGTTTGTCCTTCCTGCCCATGCCATGCCATTTATCAATACACAACAAGATGTGTGTACTGTTCTGTGCATTCATTTTTTTTTTGGATTGTCAGCATAATCAATTTGTGGACTGTTCACTCCCGCTCCGTGAAGGTGGACCACCATTAGTGACAAGCACAAATAAGGCAATTATGCAGCAAACCAAACCAGAAAGCCGAATGCAACAATTCGTAATAATGCAGAACAGTAAAAAAATGTTAATTCAGGAAAAATGCAAAACACTGAAAAACGTCAAATTTCAAACATGCAATTTGCCCAAACGGAGGCGAATTTGAAGAAAAGAAAACATGGGGTTTTTTGCCAGCTGGGTCAATTAGATAACCCAGAAACAGTTTGAAGAAATTTGTGGCGGTCTAGGAGAAATCATCGGTTCTTTGGAGCCCATTTTTGGTTGCCACGTGTAAAAAACGGAATTTTCAATTAAATGAGCAGACAACGATTTAATTCAGCGTGCCTGAGAAAGGGGAATTCTAATTTGGTTATGTGCTGGAATCTACTCTACCTCTACCACGTCTTCCACCCTTTTCCACCACGTCTTCTGCCCTTATGCCACCCGTTTGCAATTCATTAACACCTATTAAACAACAGTTCCAATTCAAGACGGCTCTCCATTACGTGATCTGGTTGGGTACGGCTCTTCACAACATCACTCTATTTTTAATTGATGATTATGGTATTCAGAATCTTGTCTAGGATTAATCCCAGTTTTCTAATAACTAATGAAAAAATCCGCAGCCGTTTTATAAACGTGCTTGCGTCCATTCTACAGCCACCCAATTTTAAAACTTGTCGGATGCACTTTCTTCCCCTACTGTTCTATTGATCTCACGGCTTCATTTCCACCATGCTCACAGAAACCTTCACCCCATTTTGTTCTCTATTCTACCTCATTCCGTGTACCTATTCTCTGATATCCGCTTACAGTTGCTGGTCTCCTTCATAAATCTTGACCATCTCTGCAAATTCAAATGAGTTTTAAAGAATAGAAGGAAAGATGGGACGACTGTTGAGGGCAGAAAATTGAGTTAAATTGAGTTACATCCTCCACATTTTTTTTTTCTTTTCCACGCACACAACCACTCCATCTCATAGTGTTTTCTACACTCTGTTTTCATTAGCTGCGGAATCCAGCCACTTTCCGCAGCTGATTCAACTTTCCATAGCTGGCTTAACTTTCTGCAGCTGTTTTGTTAAACTCTAGGTTGTAGGTGTCATCAAGCAAAACAAGCCACATGGGTAGCTGGGGGAATTTCAGTACATGGATGGTGTCTTATTCATTTGATCCAATTTGATGAAAAAGACCCCGGTCAAAGGGAAGTCAAATTGTGTGTTATCACTAAGTCGCCACACTGAGTCGCCACACTAAGTCGCTGCATGTCAAGAAAAAATAATAATTTTGAATCAATGAAATGAATAAGTTATTTGCTCACTTTTCTGGAGGTATTGATTAATTTTGGACTGATGATGAAAGATGAATGACTAACTTTGTGTTCAAGATTTTAGGTACAGAAACCGTGCACATTCTGCAGTTGAAGTCCAAGTCCGCAGACTGAAAAAAAACCTCATTGTTCAAATCAGCCTAACTTTTTCATACGAAATTATATTTTGATGATTTAAGTACCATTGGAAAGATCTCAATAAGATCTACACAATTAGAAATCCATCATTAGAGTTTGAAATGGAAAATAATGAAATAAATTGCTGAAAAGATGCAACATTCAACTTGGGGCACCAATTCAAAAGCAGGTATAAATTATTTTGATTTTTCTTTGGAGAACTTGTTTCATTAATATAAATTCTTAGTTTTGCGTGTAGATATCATAACCAGAGAGATTGATCACCTCTCTCTTATGATAATCTCACATTCCATTGCAGAAGAAGTATTAGTTTTTTTGCAGGTTCCAAGAGGAAGGACAAATGACTACAAGAGAATGGTGTCTCTCTAAGAGACCAATTTGTTTCATAAGAGGATGATCAACAACAAAAAGGAAATATGTTGATGCAAAATCAAATCCAAACACGTGAAAGACTTTTAGATACTATTGTCTCCATCACATCCATCCACACATCCATATTTCATAATAAACCATTCATCTCATTTTCCTCAATATTTTCCATTTACATTCACATACACTTTCCATCTCTTTTTGTTCATTCATAACCCACAAATAAAAGCAAGAGGCTCATTCACATGCTTATTTCCCATTTCCATTTCTACTCTCCATTGCCATCTTCCATTTTCATCTTTCATTTCCTGTCATTTTCATTTCGCAAATAAGCCCTGCTTCAATGGAAATTATTGAGTCCATAGTCCTTTGAGTCTAAGTTCTTTGTAAAAACACCTTGAGGTTTGCATGCCTTAATGGCAAGTTCTCATGCTGACAAACAATGGGAATACATTAATGTCCCTTGTTCCTCAGATCTTCTAGGTGACTCGACATCGACAAATTCATTCGTACCTAGCAAGATGTGTTTAGACATCTTGACTCTCATTATCATCAATGGTGAGAGTTCTCGTGTTGACTAGTGGCATCCATTAAAGGCCACTAAGCCAACAATTTCCTACTATGTTAGACATCAGAACATCTTTTCACATAGTAGGAATTGTGCGAACGAGTTTTGAAGACATGAAGACTATTATTTTCAGCATTTTGGAGCAGATTCAACAAGTTTTAGTAGAAGCAATAAAAATTCATCTTATCTCTTTATCCATGACTCCTCTTGTTCAGCCACTTGAAGAAGAATATGATCAGAATTTCGCAGCCACCACACATACAACTCATCCATTCCAAAGGGTAAGTGAAGGTACATCATTTTCTAACTTTTGACCATAGAATTCCATAAAAAGCTAGAATGATAATTGTTGGAAAAACATTTCTCTTCCTCATTTCATAAAATTGCCAATACCATCAGTTGGGGGGGAAATACATTCATGTTCATATTTTGCCATATCCATATCATATTCAGGAGCCCACATACTTCCAACATATATTAATTATTACATTGCTATTATGAGCATACAGTGGCTTTTGAAAAAGCGCTTAAAGGATAAATTGGATACAAACAAAATCATGGTTGTCACACAAGAACCAATCATCATGCAATCCAATAAAGATATACTTTGCAACAATAATCAAAATATCATTATGCAAAGTTCAAAGATCAAAATAGAAGGCAACAAAAAAAAAATGGTTGTAACACAAGAACCAACCATGTTGCAATTCAAGTAAAACACTTTGCAGAAATATGAAGTTATCAAATGATATCATGCAAAGTTAAGCCAAAGCTCAAGGATAAAAAGAGTTAATGTAATATGTATTGCATGAGGACATGCAATAGCTTCAGTTGGGGGGTATGTTGAATCTTGAAAATGTCATTCATTTCCATTACACTTTTACTATTATGTCCATTATATCACCTCCATTTCACTACTATGTCACCACATTCATCCCACTTTCATTATCATTGGGCCACATTTATGTTTTTCCAATCTTTATTAATTGTAAGCCTTTTAAGTGAATTTGTGGTTAAAAATTAGGAAATAATGTGCATATGCTTATACCTAACAAATGGGTTGAGATTGTTGACATGTGTAGGTTGATAGGAAGCTTCTAGAAGACCCTTATGTGGCACTCTAAGGCCAAATTCGAATTTGAGTGGAAAGAATCATGGGATCATGAGGATATGTGTCATATCTCCTAATTGTATTGTAACTCTAAAAAGACATGTGTCTTATCAGTTCCTATTTTGATTAGGACTCTAGAGGTAGAAGGAGAGATTCATGGACTCTCATTAATGAGATGGCTTCTCATTTTTTTGTATAAGTAGGAGATCTCTCTCCTTCATTTGTTAGCTTAGCTTATTAGTATCATCTAGCTTGTTAGTTTTTAGTTCTTTAGCTTGGAGTTTGTTGTTCTTCCTTGATGGATTTTGAAAGCTTTGGAGAGCTTTGTTGTACTTTGTAATTTTGAAGAATTTGAATAAAGCTTTGATGTTCTCAACATGGAAGGAGATGTGAAGTAGATGTCATGGAGCATATTAGAATGTAAGGTAGAGTATATTTCATTTTGTAGATTTTGATTTGATTTCATTATGTCATTTGATTGCTTTCAAGTTTGATAGATTAGATTTTTCATTCATGCAATTTTAACTCATGCAAGTGTGTTCAACTGGTTGATTGTAGATTAGTAATGCACATAGCTTTTTAATGACTAATGACGTGATGGAATTATCTTGTCCTTCTGCTGATTTGTTTTCTTAGTTCTAATTCTAGCACTGTTTATTGCTTTCAGTTTTGTTTTGTTCATTTACTTTTATGCAAGATAGATATTAGACTACTCATGTCATTTTCAGTTACCTTCTATAGCCAGAGCGAGTCGAATGGTGAGGGATTGAAGTATAAATGCGTAGTTTGATATTAGTTTATTTTTCTGCATGTTAGTGATTAGATTACTCATGTCATTTTTAGTTACCTCCTATAGCCAGAGCGAGTCGAATGGTGAGGGATTGAAGTATGAATGCATAGTTTGATCTTAGTTTCATTTTATGCAATTTAGATATCAGATAGCTCAATTTGTTTATGATTACCTCCTATAGCCAAAGCGAGTCGAATGGTGAGGGGTCAAAATATGAGTTTATGTAGTATGATTTAGTTTACTTTGCTTACAGTTTTTGAATTGCTTTAAGTTCAGTTTTCTTTTTATACAGCAGCAAGGATATTGGGTTTCATAGTCACTAGCTCACTATTTGGTTTAATTAGAATTTAGGTACATTTTTATTTTCTCTCAGTAATTGATTTCATCATTGCAAGTTTGAAAACCTTTTTGAAAACTTTGATCAGTATGTCATCTTTTGTTTGATTGAAGTAGCTGCATATTTACACTTTTGTTTAAGTACTAATTCCATCAATAACATGTTTTAAGATCTTTTGAAGTGCTAAGTTTTGGAAGTTACCATTAGGGACATAGACCTTGTCTTGAAATCTCTATCCATACTTGTCCTTTAAAAGTATTCTTAAGACCTTAGAATAGGATTTCCATTTGCATTAGACACATTGGAAACCAACAAGAAGAAAACCCCAAAAACAACATAAACTATAAAACAACGAAGTAAGAAAAAGGTTAACTAAGCACATATGGTGCACCACACTTCATCAGTTTACGATACTCGGATTGATAATTTATGTAGAACAATTCAAGATGTTAAATTGACTAGAAACTCTCTGGAAAAATCGAACTCCCCAAGGGAATCGATCTCAAGTGTATGTTCTCCATCTACCCATTGACTTCTTCTTATAATTTTATGTTGGGACTCCAATGAACAAGATTAAATTTAAATCGATGGCTAAGATCATATCGGAGTAGATTTGTGTGAGTTTCTAGATGATTCACACCTTATCTCAATTAATTTTGATTAATTAAGCAGATTTCCTAAGTTTAGACTTAGGAAATATTAAAAAATAGGCAAATAACCTAATTGAGATACTTCTAGGTGGAATTTCAAGAAACAATTTATGGGTTATGGAGAACTCCTGTTTTTTAGCCTCTCCATAAAGTTTCGAGACTAGAACACCTACGATGCTATGAAAACTAACATTCCCTCTTAGCGAGGAAGGTGTTATAGTGATGCAATACTGCTACAACACCTTGTCTCTATATCACCCTTTGTCACGTTGTTGATGTCTAGACACTATGCCTACCTGTCACTACTCGCCAACCACTGCACAATTCTGATGATGTATGTTTTCCGCTTTTGACAATGTTATGTTGTTGCCAACCTTGCATCTACACTACAATTCCTCTCATATGTTTTTGTTGCAATTGCAACTGAGAAACATCCTAAATATTGGATCAACTATATTTGTTGCATATGTATCCTAAATTCTAAATGCTACTAGCCTTCGCACTATCCACTGAAGAATCTGTGTTGTTGTCGACTCTTTAACTAAGCCTCCCACTATGTTGTCAACATTGCATTATGGTCCTAAGTACTTGAATGCCACTAGTCTGCAACTTTCACTCGAGTATCTGATTGCATCACTAACACTAATCCATCCTGTTACTGAATACTATGGGCCCCTGTAGCAAGGTAAGGATCCATGAGGAGGACACCTCAATTGACTATGCCCGATCTTTGCAACTTTGGGACTATAGCTCCATATCGCCCCACCTCTCTCTTGGAGGTATAGCTACAAAGATAGTGAAGTCTTCCTCCAACCTAGAGGACGACTTATCTATCTTTGCAGACGTTGTCGCCTAGTCTTTCTTCTCTTACTTGTCCTTCTTCCTAAGAGCACACTACTTAGTATAGTTTCCAAGCTCGCCACGCTTTAAACACTTGACTTAGATAGGCCCTTCTTCTTCTTTTTCTCCCCTGCCCCTGGATGTGACCCTTGGATGCTAGGGCCACATTCTCCTCTTGACCCTTCACACCCTTGTTGCTGCTCCCACTAATGGTACTCTTCAATAGAGCATGCCTCAACTCTCCCTTGTTGTAGATTAGACCACATCATGTCCCATATATGCAATATGTCTCTACCCAAGATACTTTGGACAAACACCTGTCACTCCTCTAAGACACTATTTAGTAATTGTATAAGCTCTGTTGGTTGAGGTTCCTCCCCAACAACTGCAAGATGATCTCAGATGCCCTGAATCATGGTGAGGAAGAAGTCTATGCCTTTAGCCTTCATCATCCTAATGCTCCTCAACTTCTCCTACAAGAAAATCTTTCGCTACTTGCAAGTGTTCTAATATAGTTGGACGAGAGCATCCCACATTTCCTTGGTTATTCCTTTTTTTGCTACATGTGAGACTACATGATCTTGGACTCCATCTAGGATCAATCTCTTCACCTGCACCATCTCCTTCCTATACTCCTTGAGATGATCGACATCCTGGGGTATTGCTACCACATTATCTACATAGGATTTTAGGCCATGTTCATCCAGCAAGAATGACATCCTAGCCTTCCATATGACAAAGTTGGAGGCTCCCTACAACCTATCCAGATCTCTAATCCCAGTTGTGGCGATCTCTGAATCTAATGAAAAAAATTCCCTCTTCCCTTTTGCTTGGATGTTGGATCTACTATTCACACTCCCTTATGGAGTGAGGAAATCTTCCCACAACTTCTGCCAATCTACTATAAGAAAATCAGTTCTCTAGAACTTGAGAACCCCTGAGAGAAATTTTCCCTTTGTGTGTGCTCTTTCTCTTCCACCGGACATTGATTTTGTTACTGCAAACTACTGCAAAACCATTTTGCGCCCAAACAAGGATTTTGCTAAAACAAATTACTGAGTTGTTGCTCCCTTTGCATACTAGAATCATTGAATCTGGCATATTGGAATCATTGAATCTGGTAAGGCCAAAAGGCATGACCAAAAATTCATAATGACCCTCATGAGTTCTAAATGTTGTTTTCAAAATGTCTTCAGTCTTCATTCTAATTTAATGATATCTTGAACGAAGATCCAACTTGGTGAAGTAAATTGATCCATGCAATTCATCCAATAATTCATCAATGACAGGAATGAGAAATTTATCTTAATTGTGAGCTTGTTGAGCTCCCTATAATCTAGACACATGTGCCATGATTCATCCTTCTTGTGCACCAATACTACTGGAGCAGAGAAAGAACTTTGACTAGGTTGAAATAGATGATTTCAATGTGGGAACCTCTAGCGAATATAGTTGTGCAACTACACCTCATTGTTCCTTCTTTAGAAGCATTGTCATACCGTTAGTGTTGATTATCTTTCCTGGTTTCCCTGCAATACCCCTTAATTCAACTTCCTTTCCTTCTGCAGAAAATTTCATGTAAAGTTCTTGAAAATTAAAAGCTACTGTACCCAAGGATCGTAGCCATTGGACTCCTAGTACAACATTAGCACCACCCATTGGAATGGAAAGCATTGGGCTATTCAATACATATTCTCCCATGGATAGATTGATATTATGGCACTTTCTAGAGCAATTTATGGTTCCTCCACTTGCAACCATCACTTGACACCCTTGTGCTGGATATAGGAAGCAATTCAATTCCTTTGCTATCTTACAATGAATAAAATTATGGGTACTTCCTGAATCAATCAACAATATTACCTTTTTATTCTTGATATGTCATTCTATATTAATAGTTTGAGGAGTGGTAGTTCTAGCCAATGCATTACAAGATATGGTCAGATTCATTTCTTCTTTATTTAGGATTTTTTATTGGAGTATATCCTCTTCTTTTGACATTTCTTGTTGCTTTTCTTCCTCCTCTTCACAATCTATTTAGAATAATTTCTTCTAAGCACACTTATGACCTTTAGTGTATTTGCTATCACAACTGTAACAAAGCCCTTTTGCTCTTTCTTCTTCCAATTGTTGTGGTGTCAACCTTGTAGGTTGTGGAAGGCTAGGGTCAAAAAAACTTCCATCTTTATAGTTGTGATTGGTAGGCTTTCTGGTTGCCATAATTTTGCTTTCCATTTTTCTTGCTAACTTGAATGCCTTCTCCAATGAATCAAGTTCCCAAAGGTGAACCTCATGTTGGATTTTATCATTTAAAGTCCTTATGAACGCATCAATCTTATGTTCGTCTAGAATATCTTTTACCCTTATGTTCAATTTTTGGAAGTCCTCAATGTGCTCTATCATTGAACCCTTTTGTTTGAGATTGATCAATTGGCTAAAAAAGGTGTTTCTTTTTGTATCCTCATAATGTGCTATCATTTCTTTCGTAAAAATTGCCAAGTGACAATTTGTTTAAGAGAGCAAAGCCATTGATACCATACAAACTAATTTGATTCCAAATATAAAGTTGCAACACATACCTTTTGTGTGTTTTACATATTATGGAGATCGAAAAATTGCTCCATCTGGAGTATCCATGTTCCGGGATCTTTTCCATCAAACTTCTTCATATCGATTTTTGGAACATGGTGGGTCTTCAATCCAACATTAGAGTCTATAAAATCATGATTAACATTTCTTTTGTTCTCATCATGAGTTCCCTTTACTACCCTTTCACCATTAGTGACCATTTCTTGTAGCAACTTATTCAAATTTATCTTCAATTCTTCCATCTTATCATCCATGCCATTCATCTTAGCATCCATTCCATTCATATTAGCTTCCATGCCATCCATCTTAGCTTCCACATCATTCATCTTAACTTTCATGCCATTCATATTAGCTTCCACGCCATTCATCTTGGCTTCATTTACCTTTAGTGAGAGTGAAGTTTGTTGTACTTGGTCTTGTAATTTTGATATATCATGTTGCATTTCTTCCTCTTCTTCACGAGTCATGCTAGAGATTTCAGGTTGCTTACTATGTGTTTCCATTTTCTTTCTTCGGGGCATTAATTAATGTTAATAATTCTTCATTATTCCCTTTGAATTTCTTCAAACTAATTTTTCAAACGAATCTTATGCAAAATTAAGAACAAACTACACACTTTTTTTTACTTTGTAAGAGCTCGATATTGAATCTGTTGCATCTCTATAATTGTGAACCTTGAATATCTAAAATCTCATCATGTGGTAGCCCTTTGAGGCCTCTTTCTAACCCCACAAGTCTGATCAATATTGGATTTTCCAAGGAAGAGTTATGCCAAATCTCCCACGGTGACCTGATTATAGACTAGTTTAGTAGAGCGAACTTGTATGACATTCCATGTGTCACTGTTTTGACCTTAGTACTTGAAACTCATACATAGAAAACTACAGGCCATCCTCTTTCTGAAACTTCTTACAGTATTTCAATATTATTCTAAAAAAAAAAGTTATGACGATTTTCCCCAGGTCACCTGTATGGAATGTAATTCAGGAGTCTATGAAAACCCTAACTTCCTTAGATCATATCTTCGCAAATATAGTGAGACAAGCTCTGAAATTTGGATCCGAAGTTCAAAACGATTTCGGCTCAATTTTTTTTTTGTAGTTTCTTAAACATTGCAGAAACAAAGTTATAGCGAAAATTCCACGATTACCTATTTGGAGCAGCAAAACCCTAGAATCCAAAGCTCTGATACCAAATGTTATGAAACCAACTCACAAAAAGATAGAAAAGATAGATCAACACCTTAGAATTCAGCCTCTTCAAGGGTAACCTCCTTTACATTACACAAATGAAGAATTCTTAGATGATTCAAATGACAAAACCTCCTTTATATATATAGGAGTCTAAGGGTCACAATATAACCAAGCCGACCTAACAATAATAATATAAAGGCACAAAAATAACAATAGAGGGATTCTATGGGGTACAATAATAACAACATGGGGACAATAGGGGCACAACAATAACAATAAGGGATACAACAACAATAGTAATGGAAAATCACTAGTATTATAGGGACCTAACAATATTAGTCCACATTAACATGTACGTTTATAATCATAAGCATGTCCATATAATCATATCAACACATCAACATAACAACATCATGCATGACCATACCAACTGTATATCATAAACCCATGAATGACAACCATAACCTTGAAAACATCAAATTTTACCCAAGAGAGCACAACCTACTATGATATCACTCTGTGGTATCATATATCACCCAAACAGAACGAAAACTCGCTCTAACACCACCCTGTAACCACCTCCTCCAACATTTACGCACTTTCACCAGCTTTCCCAGGGTAAACATGAGTTGAGGGTCACTATGATAAGACTCAACCTCCTATATGACCTTCAGAAAATGGAGTCAACAACTGTAGACCTTACTGACTTCCCTTATGTGCTACAAGATCTTTAGGAGAAACCCAACCCCTCCTGGAGTCCAACCCCTGAGTTGAATCTTCTTTTCACTAACTTAGAGCCCCGTTCGCTCCATTTCCAAGCCCCCCAAGTGATTGAGAGCCTACAGTCGCTCTCACGAGCCTTCCTAAGTGCAAATATAGCCTTTTTTTTCCAGTGTTGTTCTAGCGACTACGAGATTTAAGGCTATTTTCGAAGGCTAGGACCCAATCTCTTCCAAGAACTCCATGAAACTTCCAGAATCATAAAATACAGAAGTAATGCTTGTAAACCAAAACTGAAACCAGGACTTGACTTGACCTTCCCCAACTTAAACTGACCTTCCATCAAACACTTGGTAAATATGCAACCTACAGGTCATGAATGAAAATTTGAAAATAAGGAGATGAAAACTTATCTGAGGTTTAGTAAGAAGGGTCACTATTCATAAGATCAATTAGGTTTTTCACTCATTATTCATTCAATTACAAGTAAAAACATGAAAAGAGCCATGACTAAGAACTTTCAAATAATCTTTCTTATAACAAACATATAACCAAATAAATAATAATGAGAGAGCATCCATTAAAGCCACATAATAAAAAGTATATTTAGTCATCAAAAGAAAGGGAAAATTAGCCCCTATTAAACATAGGAAAAAGCCAACCAGGTTTAGGACATCTACATACCACCCAACCATAGATTGCTTGAACCAAATCTTTCTTTCAACCAAACACCCTTGTTCCATATTCCAAGCATGAATATGGGATCTCACGGGATAAACCAATCCATAAACAACCAAGAGAATCCATAGGTTAAACCACCTCCACCCTCACCATACATTGACTTCACCTAAATCGGTGTTGAGATCATAAAACCAAACCGAGCTTGGATGCCTTAGAATTCCTTCTCCAATACCTTGAATAATTTTTTCATCTCCACCCTCAGGTTTTACCATATATCTTGTTATTACTGGTTAAGGGATTCCTAGGCCTTTGGAAATTTTCTTGAGACCACCCCACCTAGATCCAAAATCTTTTGGAAATCCAAAGCTCAAACCGAGAACAACCCCATCACACCATGGCTATCCAGAAATGGTAAGGCTAGGCTAAAATCCATTGTCAAACCCATCAAAGCCCATGTCGATAACAACGATAGAACTAAATTCCAACATGCACATATCATGCATGTAAAAACCAGATAGGAAATCATACATGCAACCTGTTACCTACAAATATTCTTGTTGAAGCCGCTTGATCCAACTTTTCACTTCTTTATCCTTGCTTTCATTTGCTTTCCTTGTCCTTCCTTTGGTTGCTTACTTTCCTTCTCTTCATGGTGCTATTGTCCTTTCTGAAAAATAATTCTAAAACTGAACTGACAAAAGGCTACCAATTGATGCTCTTATGTCTTTTTATTATTCATGCCTCTAATTTCTTCAATTTTCCATTATTTTCCTTCATTTTCCTCGTCACATGCAACTTGTGACCTTTCACCTTCCTTTTCTCCTAATTTCTTTTATTTTCATAAATAAAATACCAATAATACCTTTTTGCCTTTTCAAAGCCATTACCATTACCTTTTCCAATTTCCCCTTAGCCATAAACACATCATGTGATGCCCACTGGGATATTTTTCCCAACATTTAGCTTGGAATAAGTGTCCCTTGATCGTGGTCTTATTTTTCCTTTATTAACTTTTATTACATGAGCTTTTAACTAGGGTTGTTACATATAGACTATACACTTGCAAGTTGTGCTCAAGCTTGAACAAACATATGTATTCATCTATATTCTTTGATTAATGCAATACAAATGGGAAGGGATTTTGAGTAGTTTATTTCCCCTAGATAAATCTTTGTGTATGTGTGTTATTTCTTGATGAATGTTTATGACATGTGTTCTAGATTTTGAGTTGAAGTTCACAAAGTACTAGAGTGGATTTGAGTCTTGTGGTTTAGTAAATTTCATTAGCAGTTTCAAATCTACACATAATTTCTACACCTTTCTCATTAACTAGTTATTTGTATATTAACTATCATCTTTGGTCAGTATTACTTTCTACTGAGAAATGTGTTCCCTAACCATAGTTATATAGAAATGTGTCCTAATGATGAACCACACTTGCTAGTTCAAAACACATCGATAGATGAATTTGGATGTGATTATCGCCAAAAACAATATCTCAAAAACTTGATATCAATCACAAAAGTGTTAATTCAATAGTTATATATCTTATATATTCCATTATACATATTGATGTAGTTTTATATCCAACTTTTGGAACAATTGAATATATGTTGTATATTTAATTACGGGTATAAATGATTTATTTAATAGGGAAAAGGAAAGCTTTAGTGGGTGGCATAAATCTCGAAACATGCACTCATAGTTTTGTCACACTCCCACTACATGTACATAATCTCCGGTCTCTCAATATGAATGGATACATTCCTGCAGGCTGTAATATTGTTCAACTGGTTTTTATCTTATATTCTTTCCATGGTTAAATGCAATTTCTCATGTTCAATTATTTTCCACTGAAGCAAGCACATTGAGCATGCAAAGAGTTATAGGATTAGTTCCATTATAATTAGTGTTCCAAGTTGGTTCTCAATGCATGCTTCTGTTACTTCTGGCTCTCCATTAACCTTTTTTCCTTTCTTATTTGTTAAGTTTTTCTCTAGAATTCTCTTTATTTTTTGGTCTTAAGGGGCCAATTTTGTTGAAGGTCGATTTTAATACGGTTTTGTTCAAGTGATATTCGATTTTGAAATTGTATTGCATTATTTAAAATATAAATTTTGATGTCCAAACCTATATTTTATAATTCTCATATTATTTTGTTTTGATAAGTTGACACATAGTCAAAAATGCCTTAGATGAGACTTGAATGGATGGAAACCAAGATTGATATGGATTAGGCGAGGTTGAAACCTAGACAAATATGCCTTAGGACATAAACGGATTGAAAAAAACTGATTTAGAGTTATCAATGACTGGTATTTTTGTAAGCTCAGATTGTTCCTTTGTTCTTTTGAGCATCTACTTTGCACTAATAGTTCCTTTATTATAATGTTTTTTATGCTGATTCATTTGGTCATCAGAGATGTTAGCATGTAATAATGTGATATTACAGGGCCAACGTAATTAGTTTTACTCTCTCTACAATAAAGGTTAACGTTATGTGGTGTTATTGCCAATGTGTGCTCTTTTATTATTTTTCATTTTATTCCTTCTCTTTCCATTTATGAATCAAGCCTTTGGAGGCGTTTGGTCCCCTAAAAACTCAATTATTTGGGGTCTTGGTCTTGTTCTTCTTGGTTGCCATATTTTCTCTCTTAAGTCTGGGTTCTTAGTATTGGCTCTTGCTCTATCTCTGGCTTCGGACTTTTAGCTCTAGCTCTGGCTCTGCAAAGACTTCAGTTCGTTTATCTTCTCTTCCCAGCAAAATCATGAAATTGCAGGGTTAGCTTCACAACATTCATTGTTTTAACTTCTAACCTTCCACAAAATCATGAAATTGCAGGGTTAGCTTAACAACATTCATTGTTTTAACTTGTAACCTTCCACACTTATTAAATAAATGTGAACCACGTTGTACTAGGATCTTTGAACATTAGATTTACAGGAAATTTGTCACTTTTCTGGAGACATATCTCATGATTCATCATAACAATGATTATGATCACATGTTTTCCGAACTGTTCCTTGTTATGAAATGAACGCAATGTCCTTTCCCTGAAGTGGCCCTAAAACCTGCTGCAGTATGGTAGCTTGAATGAATTTGAAGTTTAGAATATACTAGCCTCCACCATGATTATAGCCTCCACCATGATTTGTGTGCTCTCATTATACCGTCTTATATTTAGTGACCAGCACTTGCAGGTGTCAATTCAAATTAATAATCCCATGGTAGAATATGAGCTCCAATAAACTTAAACAAAGAAACTGCATCATTCGTAAAAGAAAAGAACTAATATTAAATTCCTTTAAATGGTCTGCCATCAATAAATCTCTACTTTATCACTATCACTGGTATTTACAAGGTGAAAATGGGGAGAGTGAATGTCCTGGGCGTTGCCTTCCTTTTCCTGGTACCCTGATTGTGAATGAGACTCTCCCACATTTCCCATATAGGGTTCCCTTTCCACTTTCAAGGATCAAAGTCGTCGCTCTCTTTGTCAAATATTTTCCCACAGTTCCTCTCTCGTTTATGTGCGCTCCTCCCAAGTAGACACTCCAACTTGTAAAACCATTTTTATCCTTAAATTTCCAGAAATCTAATCACTTACAGTTATCTGAATTGTTTGAATATTGTTGTGTGAATTTGAATAGTTCTTTGTGCATATGAAATCCACTACAGCTAAAAGTGGAAAAACTGCAAAATAAATTATGCTACAGGCTACAAAAACTTGTTTCGATATCAATAAATGACAGAATTGAAAACAAACAGCCAAATAAAAATGAATCCACTCTATCTCAAACAATCCAAAGATTTAAACTAGAGAAAACCTTATTGGGTTAAAAAACTCCATAAATATATTAATAGGAAAATCATAGAATACTACAAAGGTCTTTGTAAAAAGAGTTGTTTTACTTTTTCTTCTCTAGGGAATCATCCTTGAAAATACAGAGTGTCAAGGGATGTCCATGTAGCTGCTGCTCTAACTCTCACCTCTTTTGATCATCTAGGAGAGTGTAGTGACTATCCATGCATCTGCTATAATGCCTCTTTTGTCCATTGAAAACCTAGGAGAACAAAATCCATAACAGCATGTTTGTCTTCATAAAAATGATAACAAAATAGGAAATAAATCCTTATTCAATTTTGCATTACAAATTAGGTAAGAAAACCTTGTTCAATATTGTGTTAGGATACAAAGCATACATATAATAAAGGCAGTGATGATTTAAGCTAAAAGGTAGGCTTTCCAGTTATTATTAGTGTTCAGGGTTTTGGATAATTATATCCATTTGAAGAAAGCTTAATTGGTTGAATGGAAGGAAATGGGATCACAACAAAGACATGACTAAAGTGCTACCACCGTATGAAGGGATAACCAATTTAGAAAAATGAAAAACAATCAGTCTTATTAATTATAGTCATATTTAGAGCTTGAAGTTTTTAATGGAGATGAAAATTTATTATCAGTGTTTTTTGTCAAGCATTCTGAAGAGAAAAGTTCAATTTCCTTGGTTGTTGAAGGTATATATTTGTTTGTTTTTGCTTGTTTTAAATTGTTTCAAGCTTAACAAAATAGAGAGCATAAACTAGAAACAAATGAAAACTATTTACCTTTTTTTAATGGAATTTAAGAAAAAATTTGCTTATTTACTATAATTTATTGAGATTTAATAACAATTTAATGTAGTCACTCTCTAAATTTTAAAGATTTTAAAAGTTTAGAAGGACACTATTTCATTTTGACATTTTTTTTTATGAAGGGTTTATTTGTTCGGAAAACGATGGAAATTTAGGCACAGTTTTGATAAAATCTAGCAGAAATTTTTGTAAATCCAAATTACAAGTGTCAAGCTTCAAGATTTTGGGTTCCTTCGGGTTTTTATGGTGCTGGATCCATTTCCATAAAAAAACACGATGCAAACACTCCTACTAGATTTTTTGAAAAAGAAAATACTAGATTTTGTCAATTTTTTTTGTTGTTCCTGTAAATTTACCGCCTTCATAAACGACGCTTTTATTTAATATTCACTTATCAATAGAAGTACAATTTTTTTTAATAACATTTCATCTTTGAATGGTTAGATGAATATATGCCCTTCCAAATAAAATTAAGATCAACCCTTCAAATTTGATCATTGATGAGAAGACTGAGGATCCCACACGAGATGGCCAACATATCTAGTATATATCTCATTAATTTGATAAAAAACAAATAAAGTCAGTGCATGCATTGACCTCGATTTTAAAATTCCCACATTCCTACTTCTATATATATTTTTTCATTCATCAACCATTGTTGCACTCCAATAATTTCATCGTTGTTTCTTTGTTGCACATTGTAATCCTCCCATCGTGGTCCCTTTGTTGGATTTAATGGTTGAATTGATGAAGTACTCTGACATCCCAGAGTTGCTTGACCATTTGAAACACAATATATTAGTGTGTTTTCCCCTGGAATGTCTCTATAGATTTCAGAGCACATGCAAAGAGTGGAATCCTCTGATTTCATCAACCAAATTCATAGCTAAATGGAAACAATCGCCTTTCATCAGGACACCATGTCTCATTGTACAGAATGGCCAATCTCAAATGGTTGAATGTCTAGCTTACTCCTTCTTCACCCACACTTGGAAGAAGACTTCCTCCCTCTCCCTTTATTTCCTAAAAGAATAAGGAATGCATATTGATTTCCATGGATGTGGAGCAGGCCTGCTCTTGCTGGCAGTCTTTCCAATGTTTTTCGTTTTCAATCCTCTCATAAGAATGTCCTTAATGCTTCCTACCATCTCATCCATATGCTCTGTTCAGAGCCTCGGGCATCATGGAAGGGGATGGCAACAACAAATACACATACAAAGTAGTTAGCATAGAAGTATCTTGATAGCATCACTAGTATTTAATGCTTATTTTTTTTAAATAATTAAAAAGTAAAATAAAATATTATTTAAATTTTTTAATAAGTGTGATTTATTAAATTTTAAAATTAATAAAAAAGAAGAAGGGAGAAAGCAAGGTTGTTGATATTCTAGCTATCCCATATCTTACCTTGTTGCCACACTTCAAATTATTTGATTTCAAGCCAACAATTCAATACTTTGTAGCAAATTATTATAATTAATTCAAAAAGTAATTTCAATATGTAACACTCCCTCTCACCCCCTTAAAGGAACACTAGATTATACGAGGTGTTACTTCATTATTAACCTGACCTCCATGGTCTGTTATGAAGATGGGGTTAGAAAAATATTATTTCTTCAAAGCTTGTGTAATCAGCTTTTAATATCACCATCTCATGTCACTCACTGAGAGCTTTTAGACGATATAATTTTTACCTCAATTTGAATCTAGATTTAAAGTTATGCTCATTTGAAGTTTGACTAACCAAATAGTGCCACATCAACAATGCACTCCCATGTGGCACCCACATGTGACCCACGTGAACCATCCATGCAATCCCTAACAGTCGTACACCTCTTATGGTTCATATGTGGCATCCATAGAGATGTCATTTAAGCTCATTTGTTCCTTCTACGTGGACTTAGGTTCGTGGTCCCACCAAGCCCAACCCCATAGGGTTTCACGACTACTCTTTGTTATAGTTGATCCACCTAACCATGTCAATGTAGTCATAGATCCATGTAGCAACACGTAGGGAGAGGAAATCAATGATTCTTCCTTGCACCCCCCCCCCCCCCCCCCCCCATGCATATGTCATCCTAGTCATCGGTCTTTCTAATGATTTGCAGACCAGAGGACCTAGTGGGTCGCACCCACACATGTGTCATCTCAGTTGTGGATATTTCTAACATCTCATATATTAGAGGACCTAGTGGGTCCCACCTATGCATACATCATCCTAGCTTTAGGTTGTTTCAACAACCCGTATACCATAAGATCTTGTGGGGTCACACCCATGCATATGTTATCCTAGTTGCAGGTCATTCCAACAACTCGCCCCATTCCAATCTACTTGTATGTCTCGAGGTCATGCACACTTAATCCTAGGTGTTGCTTCTTCCAAACTACACCCTATTTCAATCTATTAGGAAAGCCTGGGCCACAGGCCCACAAAACTTATCAAGCCACAAGTTTACCAGCATATGAACAAAGGAGACATCTACCCAATCTTCATTTATCTACACTTATGGCATCAGGGGCCTAAAGTTAAGAGGCCACAAATGTGAATGATTAACAACTCAATGAAAAATACCTCTAAACATGAGAAACCAATAGTTTCATAGACAAGAAAGGGACAAGGCATCATCACCAATTCACACAACATTCCAAACTTAGCAAACGAGTTGTGATAATTACTCAAACCATACTAGCCTATTGATAAACTCATTTAGAGAGCCTTGATCAATAGTTTGATTAAGATCATATATATCTCCAAATCAATCATAACATAATGTTGAACATCATGGTCTAGAATAATCATGCAGGTTCATATTCCAATTATGAATGAAAGTGAACAACGTCATTCAAAAAACAATGCTTATTCATCTAGTTAACAATATAGCTTATAGAAATGAAACCAAAATAGATTTCTACGAAAGCAACATAACCATGAGAACATAGAAGGAAGCATTCATCATCGGTATAAAGGTGTTGAAAATAGCGACAAGAAATGCTAAAAATAGAAATGCTATAAATAGCATTTCAGGTACTAGTGTTGAAAATAGCAACAAGGAATGATAAAATATAAATGCTAAAAATAGCATTGCTATAGGTAACATTTCAGGATATATTCCAATTTTAATTAGTCCTTGAATTAAAATTGAGAATTAAAATTCGAATTTGGTCTTAGCAGCTGTTTGAAAAATAATTAATTAATTCACCTTCAGTTAATTAGTTGGAGAAAATCAAACATGAAGTCTATGTGAAGACATGCAACAATTATCCCTTTGATTGAGGAAGTTATCCCTTAATTAAGGAGATAAGGATGAGTTGTAATTAGTTAGCTTAGTTCACTGAGTTAAATCCAGGTAAATTAGTTTCAAACAGTTGGAGGAACTAATTGTGAATTCAGTCAGTTAATGCATGCATGCATGCAACTAGTGTTCTCTAAATAACTGGATATTCTCTCATAAATAACTCATGCATATCAGTAAAAGAAAGACCCAGTTGAGATTAAAGGAAGGGACAATGTACTATCAGTTGGAGGAATTTTCCTATAAAGGAAACTCATCCATGCAGAAGGAATTCATTCCTTCAGGATTGCGCAGTTATTTCAGAGATCACAGCAGTGCGTGAGGAATTATTATACATAGGTGGCAGCTTGAGGACCCAGGAGAAACTGCACAAGGAAATAGGAGGCTTGGAGGACTGAAGGGAGGCATATGTGTTGTCTATTATGGCTATGAGCAACAGTGAGGGATTGTACTAAGAGCTGGATAGCTTGTGAGCTAAAGCTTTGTGTAATCCTGAGATATTTCCACTTGTATGATAATACAGATAGTAGGGTTTTTAGCTGAGGCTTTCCGCAGAGTATTCTTCTGTGTTTCATGTGTGATTGAATCTTCTTTTTTGTTATATGTGTTCTATTTGATCTTGCTCAAAATCGATTAAGCTTCTGCAAGTTTAATTGTAGAAGTAGATTAAGTATTTTTCTTTAGTACATTGCATAATCAATTTAATCTACGGTGAAATTTCTACATGGTATCAGAGAAAAGGTGATCAAAGAGAGAATAATATACAAAGAAGGGAGAAGTTAGAAGTTCTTGATTGTAGGTACAAAATCGATTTCTTATCACATCTCAAAGTTCACCAATGGCATTCAATGGCTTGAGACTCAAGTATGCCCTGGATGGCAGCTCGAATTACATAGCATGGAAGGATCACATGGAGATGGTATTAGAGGACAATGGTTTGAAGGACTTCATTAATCAAGAAGTCCCCAAGCCAGCAACAGCTAATGCCCAAGAATTGGCCAAATGGAAGAGATGTGTGGCGAGAGCGAGGAGGATTCTTCTAGAGGGAGTTCGAGACCATATTGTCTCGAGTCTCCATGGGAAGGAGACTAAGTTTTCAATGTGGAAGACATTGAAGGATCTATATCAGAACAACAATGACCAGAGGAAGTTGGCGCTGAAGGACAAGCTTCGAAAAAATCAAGTGCGAAAATGGCGACATGATCTCTACATATCTGAACAAGCTCACCACCTGCAGAGATGAGCTTAGAAGTGTAGGAATCATGACAATCGATGATGATATGGTGAGTCTTGCTCTCCTCAGTCTTCCTAAGAGCTGACATAGCTACCAGGACTCAGTGAATGGAAGAGAGAAACTGCCAGATTGGGAATGACTGTGGTTGGATCTGATGCAGGAGGAGATTAGGAGGAGCACTAGAGATGGTTCTTCATCCAAGGAGGATGAGGAAAATTTTTCCTTAGTGAGTAAGGCAAGGAAAGGGAAGGAGAAAGATTCTCATACCAAATCGAGTTCTTCTCATGGAGGGAAGAAGATTGACAAATCTAAAGTGAGATGCTTTGATTTTCATCGGGTGAGCCATTATGCAACTAATTGTCCATTGAAGAAATCCAAGAAGGGATCCTCGGAAGGATCTCAAGGTGAGGCATTGGTCTCTTAGTTCGAATTGGTTTTTACTCTCATCGCATGCATGGTTTCATCGATGATGGGTTTTGGTTGGTTTCTTGACATTGGAGCCTCATTCCACATGACCAACGATAAGAGTTTGTTTAGTACCTTGGAGGAGAAAGACCTCCAGATGCACATAGAGATGGGTAATGATGAAAGGTATAGTGTTTTAGGAGTGGGCACGGTTGCTTTCCAGAGGGAGCATGGAGCTCTCATCACCTTGACAGATGTGAAGTATGTGCCTGGACTGAAGAATAACTTGGTATCGATCACGATGTTGGAGGACAAAAGCTATGATGTATTCTTCAGTATGGGAAAGGTTTTCCTTAGACACATCACCACGAGACATGTGAAGCAGATTGGTTCACGAGTTAAGAACCTGTAGGAATTTACAGGGTAAGTTCCTCAGACAGAACACCAAAAGGACACCGCTCACAAACAGATCACAGATCAATACACCAGTATTTTGACGTGGTTAAAACCCTCAGAGAGGGAAACAGTCCACGGCCTGCGCCAACGTGGCTACTACAGGCAATTTATTAATAAAAGAATGAAAATTTACATAAGCTTCTCTCATGCACGGTTAACCTACAAATGACCCTCCATGCGCTTTAAATAGAATTCATGGACCAATCGGGTGTCAAGCCACGGATCAAGTGTCGGTAATACCGAGGAGAGAATGAACCGTCGGATCACTACATAT